>CABHPQ010159944.1:0-16072 GCA_902168405.1 Peromyscus aztecus
TTTTACATCTGTCTCTATAGCTGATCATTTCTAAACCACCTTCCTGTCGGTGCTGAATTGAAGTGGGTAAATATGTGCCGGTGGCATCAATTGGGCCAACATGGAGTTTTTTTTGTTTTTGTTGTTTCTAATAGATCGTCCTCTAGTACCGCTACTGCTACCATGGGAAGGTATTTTCTTTTGTGCTATAATTTAGACTAATAATTATTTCTTATTTTAATGAATCAAAGGTGTAGTTCACTATGGTTTTAATAAAACATAAACAACTTTGATGTTTTCATTACCTTGTAAAATATTTCTCAAGTAAAGGTGTGATTCCCAGTGAATCTGATTAAATAGTTTAAATAACTCTCAGAGACCAATATTTATGTAACAGAATAATTTATAGGCAGTCCTATAATTCTCAGATTCCAGACTGAGAACAGCTGAGCTACATGGAAAGGAGGGTGTCTTTGCTTATCATTTCTTTGCATTTCAAATTCTGGAAAAAAAAAAGACTACTTTTAGTCACTTCTGTCTGTATAAGTAAGGGGGAGATGTCCCTAGAATGCAGACTCCTCCTGGAAAGGACTGTTCACTTACTGTTATCACCAACCTCTGGAGCACATGGTGTAGAGTACATACTCTGTACCAAGGAAATGAAATTCAAGAGTAAGAGTGGTGAGGTGAGGACAGACATCAGACTGCGGTGGATGTCAGAGGTGGCCCATGTTATCTGCTTCCAGCGGTCATCGGTAACATGCCCTTGGGGCTGTCTGCACAATTAGAAGAACCTGTGTGAAGTGGCTAGTGTTGGCTTTCCTTTTAGTGCTCCCATGCTGTCTAGAATCATTCATGCTTGAGACGAAATTCCAGCCCCATCAACTTTCACCTGTGGAAATTTGGATTCATTAAGATCTCTCATCCCCAATCACAGTTGGGATAACTACCCATGCCATTTTATCTATCTATCTATCTATCTATCTATCTATCTATCTATCTATCTATGATTGCCAACTTTACACAAACCAGAGTCGTTTGTGAAGGGAGAATCTTAATTGAAAGGTTGTCTACATCAAATGGCCTGCAGACAAATCTGAATGGTCTTATTAAATAAAAAACACAGACCCAAACCTAGGGGTGAAAGCCTTAGAGATCATGGAAATAGGAATAGCCACCAGCCAACTTTGCCTCTCCAGCTCTGCAGCTTCCAAATGCGAGCTACTTCCTGTCTACCTGCGCCTTTACTGTCTTACTGTTCTGTCCTCTCATTGGCTCTTAGCCCAGCTACCTCACTTCCTTGTCACTGCCTGTCTGTACAGACCTCCAGGTCTCTACGGTTGGTACTGGGATTAAAGGCGAGTGTCACCATGCTTGGTTCTGTTCCCTAGTATGGCCTCGAACACACTGAGACCCTGGCTGCTAAGTGATCAGATTAAGGGTGTGTGCTACCACTGCTTGACTTTTGTATTTACTTAAAACGGCTTGCTATTTCCTCTGATCTCCAGGAAAACTTTATTAAAGCACAAATAGAATATCACCACATTTCAGCATGAATAAAATATCACCACATCTGTGAGTCAGTTTCTTGATTAATGATTGATGTTGGAGGGCCCAACCTACTGTTAGTGGTACTACCCCTTGTCCAGGTGGTCCTGGGTTCTATTAAAAAAAAGTGGGCTGATCAAGCCTTAGAGAAGAAGCCCTTAGGCAGTGATCCTCCAGCTCCTCTTTAGTTCCTGTCTCCAGGTGCTCTCTTGAGTTCCCGCCCGACTTCCCTCCATGATGAGCTCCTATCTTGGAAGTGCATGATAAAATAAAATGTTTCTTCAAATGAGGACACTACCTCACAGAAAGTGAAGACACGAATATTAAAGTCTGCCTCATCCTAAAATGTCAAACAGTGTGTTCTTCCCTTGCTTCTACAGCAGATTAGATGGAACATGTCATGCTACTGATCTTGCTTTCTTCCTAGACATTACCGTGAAATTATTGACTACCAAAAAAGCAGATGAAGATCTTAGCATCGCACTTAATGTTCTGTGAATAACTAAGTTACCACATAGTTAAAACAAGTTCTTTTTTTTTTTTTTAGATCCTTATGTTATAATTCTGCCATCACTTTGGCAAGCACTCAGATTTGTTTAGACTTAGAGCCCTTGACAGACATTCATCACTTGCACAATGGCTTTACATGGTCATTGTCCTCAACCCAACATTGATTATGACTCATGGTAGGGGAAGGCGCTTCAATTGCAGGCTAAATTATAACTATAACCATTTGTAGAGCACTTTTCCACCAAGGGACCAATGAACAGAGAGTGGGAGAGCTATTCCACAAGGCTTCCATTCACAAAGCTAAGGAGTGGATATTTTACTACAGTGCTGGTTAGATGCCAGACAAACAGAAACAAAAAATAAACACAAGGTTTCTTAGGCAAACAGCCTTGTCTGGTTAGCATATGCTCCGCATGGAAACAACTGTCATTCTTGTATTTTCTGTGGAAGGGGAAGCTTCCATACCGTGCAATATACAGAAACCTCGCCGCTAAGAAAAGGAAAGGAATGCGGCCATCGAAGAACACATTTTCATCAAGCTGAGCAAACATGGCTTTGACGTCAGTGAGGGAGTGTGTACATGGGTAACAAAGGAGACGTGAACACATGGGGAATTTTGTGGTACCTGGGTGATTGCCCAGAGCACTAAATCCTGGAGTTGAGAATCCCTTTGAAGAGTCTTCACAACGCCTGGGACTTTCAAAGATGTCACCATAACTCAAAAAACCCCAAATGTCACTTTACCTTGTTCTTCTGCCTCCCCATTGTGTTGGTTGTCCGTATTGAGACTGCAGCACAGCCCAACCATTGCCTGGGGGAAAGAATGGGCTGCTGCAGCTGCACACATCTGGATCACCTGCTGCTAACCCAGCAGGCTCCAACTTCCCAAGTTGTTGGTGTCCATATGACATTTCAGGGGGGGGGGGTGGCCCCCCTCTCTGAGATAACTGAATCTTTCAGAATGAGAGATTTTACTATTGACTAAAATGCTCTGTAGTGTTCAAAGTGTTCCATCAACCCCATTGCTTCTCTTCATGAGATCTTCCCTACTGCCTATGTGAGCAATAGACTCTTTGATTGTAACCCTTGGAACATTGTAAAGTGGAAACTGCATAGCTCAGGGTTGTTGGGAGAACTGAGAACATCTTTTGTGTTCTCCTGATGCTTAAGAAACTTAGACAAAGGGCAGCTTTGGTTCTGACTCCAATTCAACCTTCCCTCTGTGAGTTTTCTACAGAGTTTCTCAGAAAACAGAGAGAAATCCAATATGTGCGTGGTGACTTTCAACGCTGTCCTACCCTATTCCATTCTCTTGTTTTTAATCATTAAACACAAGTATACAGTGACATTGCACATCTGTTTCTGGTCTGGGGAGATGATCAGTAAGGATGGGGTGATTGAGAGCTACATTAGGTGAAGCAATTACAAAGAAATGTTAAAAAGTGGAAGTGTACCATTTCCCCATTTTTTTTCTCCTAATACAGCCAGCATTTGGGAAAGGAGGATGTGAGGCTTAGTGGTGGGGTTGGGGGAGGTGGCATCAGTAATCTATTAAAGTTAAGCAAAGGCACACTTTGCAATAACCTGGTTATAAAGACTGCCTGCAAGAAGAGGTGTCTATGAGTGATGGCAAAACCTATTGGCATGTGATGGCTGTCTGCCCCTGTGACTCTGTATAAATGATTGACTATGTTTTGTCTTTAGAAAACACTCTGGTATTTTAATTGCAATTTGGCATTACATTCTTCTATGTGGGATTCTAGGTATCTAAGAGACTCCAGGTATATTAAATCACCAGACTTATTTCAAAAGAGTGGTTTAAGCACCAGGAGAAACTTGCATATTAAGGTCCGAAATAATGGACATGTGATTTTTAGTTTGAAGAATAAACATATGTTGGGAATTGCACGAGCTGAAGTTCTCCATGCGAGGCTAAATTGCCCTTTCGTATGTTGAGTGTGCATATTTAGAAGTCTGGGGATTTACAATCAGCAAGAGGACTATAATGTTCTTTTTCTTCTGATTTGGTGTGTGTAAATTTGTAGTGCAAGTGTTTCATTTCTCTAGACATTTGCATTTAATTTGCTGCTTAATGTGAAAAGAGAAAAAAATTCAAAGGTAAGGAAATGGTGCTGTAGAGGGAAAGTATTACTTTTGGACTAGCACACGAAGGTTTTCAGTTGCATTGTGTAAGAGGACTGGTGTCTCAGCCAAGTGAATGCCTATTCTCTTCAGAGCATTCTCAGAGTTTCCAAACAGTCAAACAAAATCCCCAGCTATGTTTTAGAAAATAACATCTTGATACATTTTATTATTTGTAAAATAAAACTCATTTTTATTATTTGGAAGCATAGTCCATTACTTTTCACCTCTGTGCCTATGATTTGTTTTAGAAATTATTGATCTAAAAGATGGTTTTCTTCTTGTAGTAACAATGTGCATAGCTTTTCTCCATCCCCTTTGTAGATTTTTTTCTCTAAACAATGGTTGTTATTACGTACTTAATGTTTGTGTCCCCCCCCCCACTCCCCAGTTCATGTTAAAATCCTATCCCCCAACATGAAGATATGAGAAGGTAGGGTATCTGGTAGGGAATAAGGTCACACAGGTGTGGGGGGTGGCAACTTGGGAATAGGACTAGTGCCCTGTGAAGGTCAATCCAGAAGGCTTTTGTGCCCTTTTTCCACCACACAGAGATATGAGAAGGTGTCTGCAGTCCAAAGAGTGTCATCACCAGAGAGAGCCCCACCATACTGGCACCGTGGACTCAGACTTTCAGTGTTCAGAATGTTGAGAAATCAAATCCCATTGTTCATAAGGCTATGATGTCATTAAGTAGTAAGAGACATAGTAGTCAATGTCAATTAAGACATCTGCCATTTTGAGTAATTTAAAAAGAATGAGAGAATGTACATCATGAAAATAAATGGGCATTATGTTACGGTGACAGGGTCAGAGTGATATAAGGTCTGTCTGTCGGAAAATTTGGAAAGTCATTAGAGATTTGACTCCCTAAGAAAAAATTTCAGCTATTAGGGCCAGCTTCTTGGAGCTCATCTGGCAGCCACCCAGAGAACAGAAATCACGGCATTCGAAGCGTCTCTGGTTTAAAGGAGGACATACAATGGACACTTGGGATGAACCTCACCAGGTTGTGAGAGTCTGTAGGCTGTCCCTGGGCCTCCTCTGATCTCCACTAATCTCTGTAGGGGTCCCCCAGACATACTCCAGCACATGACAGTCTGTCATGGAGTGAGGACAAAACTAGGGAGGAACAGGACAGATCTTGTTTTTCTGCTTACAGAACCCAACTCTTTGGTCTTCAAAGGTCTTAGCCTCATGGAGCTGTAGGCTGTTGTTTTTCATTTATTTCCCCCAAAAGAATGTGGAGGGGGGGGATAGTACAAATACCCCCTACTTCAGCATTGTTTGATTTTTAAAAATTTAATAAAAACATCTCCTCGCAGATGGTTGGAACAATTATGCTCTTCACAAAAGCTTTTGCAGATGACACCCAATGTTAAGAAAATAATCCTTTCAATTAGTGTGTGGCCAGTGCACCTGTGAGCTGGAATCATCCCAGGAAACATATCAGCGAGCGGCGATGAGAACAATCGGGGATTCATTTGCTCGGCCTTTTTCCACTGCCACGTCCACACAGATGTTAGACTGAGGACTCCCATGCTGAAAGGGCTGCCTGCCTATAACTCCAGGAGCACGAGGCACAGGAGTTGAGACCGAAAGCACGATTAGCGTCTAACTTTCTGCCATCACTGTTATCTCTCCTGGTCTCTGTGACCACTTAGCTTCGTTGTGTTTTCCTGATGGCCACAACCGCAGGAGAGCTATTGCTGTACAGATGGCGCACAGTAAGAAAGCAAGTTCCGGGTGGGATGGTATGAGGAATCCACTTGCTGCTGTGTTTTCAAGACTTTTAATAGATCTTTAACTCTCTTTCTTTTTCTTTTCTCTTTTCATAAACTTTTTTTCCTTTTCTAATTAGAAATTATTCTTTCCTAAACTCTGGTATGCAGGCCATTGGGGTTTGTTTGTTTGTTTATTATTCTTTATGTCTTTCACATTATGCATCTCAAATCCATTCATCTCCCCCTCCCTTTGTATCTGCTCTCTGCCCTCGGAACCTCCCCCTAAAATAAAATAAATTGAATTTAAGAGAAAAGGAAAGGAAAAAAAGACAGAGGGAGAGAAAAATAAAAATATTGTCATGGAAGTTGTAGTGTGCCACTGTGAGTCACTCAGTATACCCTTTAGTCCATATATCTTTACTTGCAGGTGTTCATTGCAATGAGTCATTGGTCTGGTTTGAGGCCTCTGGTTTCTGCTACACCATTGATACTGGGCTCTCACTGGGATTCCTCTTGGATATCCTGTTGTTGCCCTGTGTCATGGAGATCCTATAGCTTTGGATCTGAAGGACCTGCCCCTTCATGTATTCCAGCAGATCGTAGATCAACTCATAGCCCTGGTTCTGGGCCTGGGTAGTTATAGAGCTTTCCCCCATCCACACCACCATTGTGAGCTCTCCAGTGTTAGCCTGGCTAATTCACCCTATGCAGCAAGGAGCAAGGTGCAATACCAGTTCTCCTACTTTTATGCCCTCAGGGTTGGCCCACCTACACCTACACCACCAGGGCCAGCTCTACCACATTGCCCAGGCAATGTGCAGGGCCTGCTCTCCCAGGTTCTGCAGCTAGTGAGGAGCAGGGCTAGCTCTCCCACTTTCATGACCTCAGGGACAGCTTTCCCACCTGTCACAGGTGGCAAGGTGTGTGTGTGGGGGAGAGACAATGGTTCTTACACAGTGGGTTATCACTACCCTGAGAGTTCATTCTTCAGAAACACCTAATGATCCTTTGTGTCCATAGTGCTTGGTGTTAAGCTGCCCATATAAACAACTCTCTGACTTGGAAATGGCTGTATTTTTGCCGTGATCAGTTTCTTTCCGTGCTTTTGTGGTAGAATATACTGCCCTCTCCCAAATCATGTTAAATTTAATTGCTGTTGTAACAATCTGAAGAAGTGGGACCTTTAAATGTGATGTCAGACCCTGAGGGCTCTGCCTTTATTGCTGAGATTTATTCACTTAAAAAAGTGGGAGCTCATCCCTCTTCTGCCTCTTTGCCCCTGCCCTCATCTTCTGTCATTGACTACAGAGCACACCCATCACCAATGGGCACAGTACTCAATTTACCATCTTGAAATCAGAGTTGTAAAATTTGCTGGTGTCTTCATCTTTGACATCTCAGCTTCCCAAAATTGTCATGCAGTACCTTTCTGCCCATTGAAAATTATGTAGTCTGTGGCATTCAGTTATAGTAACACAACAGGATTAAGATAGGAATAAGTGGAGTTTCATCTCATGTGTCATATTGCGTTTCTAGGTAATAAACTACCCCCAAACATATTGACTACAAGTTAATGCTGACAAATTTGAGTAGCTGAGAGGTGTAGCTAGAGTTTTCCTGCCTGGCCCACGGTCAGGATAAATCTCTTTCACCTGCCAGTCTCACAGTCGCTCAAACCCAACCAAATAAACACAGAGACTTATATTGCTTACAAACTGTATGACCGTGGCAGGCTTCTTGCTAACTGTTCTTATATCTTATATTAATCTGTTTCTATAAATCTATACCTTGCCACATGGCTCGTGGCTTACCGGCATCTTTACATGCTGCTTGTCCTGGCGGTGGCTGGCAGAGACTCCCTCTGCCTTCCTGTTCTTTTAATTCTCTCTGTTAGTCCTGCCTATACTTCCTGCCTAGCCACTGGCCAATCAGTGTTTTATTAGCAACACATTTGCCATACAGAACATCCCACAGCAGAGAGGTTCTGCTGATCTGGGTCAGCTGGCCCAGGCAGAACTCCCTCATCCAACTGTGATCATCCAGTGCTCAGTGGACTGCCTGAGTTTAAGTTAATCTCATTTGTCCAGAGACTGGCTGGCTGTCTTTTGGAGCAACAAGGTCAACTGAGCCACAGTGTTAGAGGACCAGTTCAATCTCTAGAGTGACAATAGATTGATTTTTGAAGGGATCCAGCAGCAGAATGGAAGACCAACTGAGGCATAGTTACTACTGGCACAAGGTCCCTTCTGCTTTGCTTTCCTAGCTAAAGCAAGTCAAAGGCCACGCCAGGTTAGAGAAGCCAGAATAACCGGCTTGATGAAAAGGAGCAGGGGTTGGGGGTGGGCAGTGGGGGCTGGAGAGGAGACTCAGTACTTAAGAGCACGCTGTTTACTGTTGCAGAAGACCCAAGTTCAGGAACCAGCACTCACGTAGGGCGGCTCACAACCACCTGTAACTCCAACTCCAGGGTTTGATACCCTCTTCTGACTTCTGTGGGCATCTGCACTCACTTGTACCTACCCACATAAAGAAAAGATAAATTAGATGAAAGAACAAAGAGGAGGAACTCGGAGGTCCAAGGCAAAGACAGGTGTAGGCAATCCAAAAGTTGGTATTTTCATGATCGTCTTCCTTTTATACTTTAGTATGGTTTTGAAAGTTAAATGTATATTTCTACCTTATTGTTATGAAGCTTTCTCAAGACTAAGTTTTCCCTGAAAATCACTTCAGTCTTAACATGGGTACACCACAATCTTCTAAGGCAACACTGTAGATGGGCAGGCCAGGAGTGTGTTCCAAACAGAAGGAAGTGCTGCTGAAGACCTGTCAAATCCTTTAATGTGCAACTGTGATTATCGGTGGCTTTTTCATTCCTTGCTTGTAATTGAGCTTTTCCTCTTTTTTTTTTTTGACAGTCTTTTATTTTTATTGAAAATAGATTCTTCTCTTAGACAATACATCCCAACCACAGCTTCCTCTTCCAGCTCCCCGTCACCTCCTCTCTCTCCCAGATCCACACCCCCCTCCATTTCCTCTTCTTTTCTTAAAGGATCACATGTGTTACAAGACATGGTTTGTGGAAAATGCTGTTTCAAGATGTGTTTCCAGCCTTCCACGTTCACCTGTGCGGGCTGTGGCAGTCACCAACCTTCTAGAACAAAAGGACAGAAGAAAGAAGAAAAGTACGGGAGGGCCATTTTCACTCCTGGAACCTTCTCAAGCCTTCCTTGTGAGGAAGGGCCCCAGAAACCAGTGCCTCTGTACATATGGCATCCTTAAAATTATCAGGCTCTTCAGGAATCCCCTAATAAGAAGTCTCAGACCCTACACTCCCACATGGTTTGCCCAATACTAACTACACTGCCAGCAAATGTCACCACTAGATATTACAGCTTAAACTAATTTGCAGGATGGGTGCTAAATAAGCTAAGGAGCTTCATTTCTTTCACAGAGGAAAAGTGGTTCTCTGTCCTCATTTTAGCAATTAGAGTAACTTTGTGCTGATGATGTTTGTGACATCAGGCAAAGAACTTTCCCATTCTGCCTTTGGTTCCCTTATGAGCAAATTAAGAAACTTACACTGATGAAGTCATCATTATAAAGAAAACATACTCTCACTTACTGCAGGTTTCCATCCTCTTTTGGCCATGAAATCATTCAGCAAATATTGCTTCCCTAATGATGGAGCAGCAGTTTTGTTCAGCAGCCGGTTCACAGAGAAGCTCCCTGTTCCTACAGAGCAACCATTTTTAAAGCATGGGCGATGTCCAAAAATAAAGAAATAACTAAGACAATCTGAATAGCAATGGATACAATCATGAACTTGATAGTCTTCATTATGGATAGAAAGTCACCTGACACATCCCTACATTTTACTGAATTATAAATTTGTGCATTGAGTCAGCAAGCATGACTATGACCCAGGGCTACTTATAGATCAGAAGGTTGGAAAAGGCCACAAGGAAGGGATCGTTAAACGGACTTTTGAATGCTAAGGAGCCAGAAGGAAAGCATAGAGAAATTCCAGGGAAATGACCCTGCTAAAATAATGGCCCCAAACACATATGAGAAATCGACAGTTAAGTGGTGTCCACATGAAGCTGAAATGAAGCCTCCGGGCCAGATCATATGGGACTTTGTAAAATAAGAAAAGCTTCTGTCTTTTATTCTGATTTTCTGGGAAGCTGTCCTAGGTTTTTAGGCCGAGCAATGGTAGGATCTAATTTGCATTTGAGTGTATTAATGCATCTATTGTAGCGCAAATAGATACACAGAGGGAAAAAAAAGGCTAAGAGATTAGGTCCTGGATGACTGCAGTAGCTGAGGGCAGCAGAGATGCAAAATGCCTATGTTTTGAGTTATTTGGGAAGTAAAACAAAGATTCTGGTAAGGATGCCTTGGCTGTGTGGAGTGAAGGCTCGAAAGGAAGCAAGAATAATCCCAAAAATTGGAGTTTGAGACAATTATGAAGGGTAATTTAATGTATTTGTGGAAGTAGGTAGACTAGTGATGTTAGGGTGACTTAGAAGATTGTATGTTGTACAGCAGTCACTGTGCTCCTTGGAAATGGGACCTTGCTGTTATCCATGAAGAAATGCAGCCTAATTCCTTTCCAATAATGTAGGGTATCTTGAGAGGCTCACTTATAACCAGAGAAGGCTGTGGAAGTGGTACTATATGGCTTCCAAGGCTGTGTTAAGGGAAGCCTACAGAAGAAAGGTATATTCTGAATATATTCTCTTGCAGCCCAGTTGCTAAATTTAAGAAGTTCAAGTCATTTGGCCTTTTGTAGGTTTTCTGGTTGATTGCTCTAGCCAAGGAGACTATTTTAGACATTCAACCCAGACACTAAACATGACAATGAAGAAGTGTTCAGATAAAGCTAGCCCCAGGTATTCAAGACACCCAGTTCTGTCTTCTCAATCGAGGCTCCAGATCTCTCAGAATAGAATCAGTGGTACTCTGCCCTGTTCATCTACCTGACTTAATGAAATCCTTGAGTATGATGTGTTGGTTACAGTTTTATACCACTATTTGGAGTGATTCATTATTCAGAAATAGAAAAGTCTGAAATGATTTCATTACATGCACAAATAAATGTGACTAGGTTCTTGGATATGTAAGTCTAGATTTCTACATCTCGGTACTCAGTAGAACACATACGGGTTTACAGGTCAAGCAAAGAGGAAGGAGTTGGTGAAATTTGTATAATACATGTAGAAAACATTGTATCCCAAGTACTGATGGAAGCTCTGTTGGCTCAGCATTATATTGATTTATTTCTAACATCATAGTTAATAATATTAGTAATCATAGTAGTTTCATTAAAAAAGAGTAGACATAACTACATAAAGCCTCCATTTCATCATCTTCCAACCCCAAGAAACCGTCTGCTGCTTTGTAGAGAACAACCTTTTTAGGTTGGATTCCCTTTAGTGATTTGGGTGAATGACTCAGGGCAAGGTTTATGTGTAATCAATGCATGGCTTACCATCTAGTCCAGTTTGCATTCGGTTGAGGTGGTAAAGGACTAACCAAGAAGCAACTTGGAGGTAGCAAGGGTTTATTTGACTTATACTTCCAGGTAACAGTAGATCAGTATGAGAAGTCAGGGCAGGAATTCAGACCTGAACCTTAGAGGTAGAAACCACAGAGGAATACTGGCTTCCTTCTCTTGCTTATTCAGCTAGCGTTCTCATATGACTCTAGACTACCTGTTCAGGGGTGGCACTACCCACAGTATGATGGGACCTCCTACATCAAGTAACAGTTCAGAAAATGCCCCACAGACATGCCCACAGGCCAATCTAATGGAGGTAGTTCTTCAACTGAGACTCTCTCAGCTAACTCTGGGCAGTGTCAACGTGACAACTAACAGTAACTAGAGACCACCACATACTCAAAATAAAAAATAATTATGGTTTTAATTCAGAATGTCCTTGAAGGATGAAAAATATTAGTTCACTTAGCCTAACCGTGGCGTAAGATCCGGGGCACATGGAAAGCATTGCTGCTATGTCTTTAGGTAGGGCATTTTCCTAAGGAAAGTACTAGCTGATAGCTTGGGTTATGGCCCTAACTACCTGTTTTTTTCAAGGAACATTATTTTGTTTTTTTACTCATAATAATGAGTGGCATATATACTTATATTTGTGTTACGTATGAATTTTCATGAAAATAAATTAAATGAAATAGTCACATGAAGGTGACCTACTGAATTGTATATGTTTTAGCTTTCAATTTCAATTTTTGGAAATTTCATATTTAGATAACTCATAGTACTTAAAAACTTTAAGGGGTCTGGGGAGAAAATGAAAATGCTTTTCTAATGAGATTGGTGGTGCTATATATAGATATGATTTTGGAGTTGGGGGCTGTAGAATGAATTGTTTCAACATTTGGAAGGTCTGTATACTTCATTTTTCTTCTGACCAATGAATGAGGCTATGAAATCATGCGTGGGTAATAAATTTACTCAATAGATTTTTAATATCAAAGAATCATTTTATTTACTTGGTTTCAGATTTTCTATGGTAACTCAGAAATAACTACCTCATCATGTTTTGGTGCAGTATCAACAGGAATGTCCACAGTTACAAAAAGCAAAAACAAAACAACAAACAAACAAAAAAAATCCCAACAACTATTAAACAGACTCTGCTCTTTCCAACTCTATTTGTAAGAATTTGAATTTTTTATGTGCTTCAATCGAATGATCAACCAATCAATAAAAGGCCAAATGCAAAAACAAATATAAAAGCCTGGTTTTATTTCCTTAGGCCCAGTATAAAAGTGCAAACACTTGGGCCACTCCTTCAACAATAGTTAAAAGTTTTAAAATGTCCTGAGGCAGAAAGTTGCGGAAGTCTTAGGGGAGTTACACCAGGTTAGACTCAGGAGGCTTGTGCTTTATTTGATTCTCTTAAGAATGCTAAGAGTTAGAACATTCACTAGATCGGGGTGAGATTCACAGGGACAAAAGAATATGTCCCTAATGGTTTGTCATTTAAAGTCTCTCATCCCTCCCAGAATTTATGTTAAAGCCCAGTAGATGTCATCAGGAATAGTGACAACAGATGGGCACAAACTCGGTTTGGTTATGTGTCACTTTGGATCTCCTGCCACCTTATTTATGCCTCAAGGAAATGTACTGAACAAAAGTTAAGTAACCTACGGAGACAAAAGGCCCAACATCTCTGGCTTCTAGGAGTCTGAAATTGGCTGGGGCAATGGTTCATCTTTCCCTGCTTGCCACGGTCAAGAACTCAGAGCAGTGTCCCATCAATGGAGCTGGAGGGCTAATTTGGTCCTTAGGCCTCCTCTTCCGGCAGTCCAAGCTCCATCTTCCTCCACTTAGAGCCTTCATCACATGACTAAGCCATTGCCCTCCCCATCCTTAGCAGCATATCAGTGACTGCCAGATCAACTTCATGTTTGGGGGATCTCTCTCCCAGTTTCCACTGTTCCCATGTCTTCCCCAACTTCTGGGAAACTTCACTTAAAATTACCTTATGTTAACATTATGTTTGGAGCACCAAATATTGTTGCTGGCCGTGTAAATCCTTCATTTGAATCAGATTAAAATTGTGACAATTTGGGACAAATCCATGCCTTAAAGATGTGATATACTTCTGGATTTCATGGCACTTGTGTGCTGCTTTTTAAGTCCCTCCCATGCCAGCTCACCTGTCTTCTAAGAATGAAACCCTCATGGGTGATGATGGTCCTCAGTAGGAAACCCCTTTTCTGAGATCTTTGAAATAGCCAGGGATAGAAATTTCCTCTGGCTGTGATCAAGACTGGCAGGCTTTGGCTGGGTAGGGCAAGGTATGTTTTCTCCTTTGGAGGAGTATGTTCTTCAGGTATCCTTCTGTCTTAGATAGAGTTTCTATTGCTGTGAAGAGACACCATGACCATGGCAACTCTTATAAAGGAAAACATTTAATGGGGCGGGGGAGGGAGTCATTTACAGTTTCAGAGGTTCAGTCCCTTGTCATCATGGCCTGGAGCATGGTATGCAGGCAGCATGCAGGATACATTTTGATCAGAAGGCAACAGGAAGTCGACTGAGACACTGGGCGGTATCCTGAACATAGGAAACCTCAAAGCTTGCTCCCACAGTGACACACTTCTTCCAACAAGGCCATATCTACTCCAACAAAGCCACACCTCCTTATAGTGCCACTCCCTATGAGATTACTGGATCCAGTTACATTCAAACTACCACAGCTACCCATGGCAGAAGACGACCAGGGACCTGCTGTGGGTGTGCTTAGCTGCCTGACACAATTCTCAGTGTAGGCTCTTGCACACAACTGTCTTCATATTCCTAAGTGTCAGAGCTGGGCCTTCACTGAGAATCTGGCCAACCCCAAGACGTAAGATCAGCATGACAAAATCACTTGGTATGGCTCCATGTTTATATGTATTCACATGTGTTTCTGTGTGTTAACTATGAGAGCTCAGCATCACTGCCAGAGCATCAGGCAAAACACAAACAAAATTATCTCATCTTTGAAGTTTTCCCCATTATTCACAAACTTACGTGCATATTTGCTAATTCTTCACATCTGAAATTTGGGCAGTGGTCCTAGGGTCTTCCACACTGGAAATATCATTATTAACTGGAGACAGATTGTGTCTCCAAAACACCATCATTTGTCTCTCATTTAGCCTCTTCCCATAGCATTATGATTAGAACAAATAGCTACTCCTTGGAGCTGCCATAGAGCACCAGGCCTTGCTCCATCAGTTTAGAGGGGATTGTGCATGTCTTCAGAGCAAAGTATGAAATGAATGACAGGCAGTTTTCAACAGGAGTGAAAATCACCTCTCTCAGGCTAAATCACAAAGCTCCAATCAAGGACCTTGATGACAAGTGAATTTAAATAAAGCACAAGCAGTGTAATACTATAATATGTTTACAGTGAGCTAGCCTGGACAGCTGACAATTAACTGTTGTCCAAACAGCAGCCTGGCAGCAGACAGTTGTAACCAAGAGAGAACAGTCTAAGTGAAAAGTTCTAGTCAGACTCTTGTATCTTTTGAAGATGCTTTCCCAAGGAGAGGGAAGGATAAAGGAAGACCCTGGGCCCTGGGTGTGCTCCAGCTGCCTGGAGGGCTGGAGTCTGACCTCTTGTTGATTTTTGCTTTCACATTCTTCCTTGCAGTAGTAATGCTGTTTACACTGCACAGTCCCAAAACAAATGTCTGTGTGCTTCTTCCTGGCCTACCACCCACAGAACCTACAAATGCTGAAAGCAAATCAATGCAGATGTGCACTATTCAAGTAAGTTAAAAAATGTGTTTTTATTATCTGCCTAGATTCTTATGCTTAAAATAGTTTTGATTTGCGTCCTCTTCAGCCTCTGGTTTTCTCTGAATTGGAAAGTGATCTTGCAGAGAAGAAAGACAAGAATTAGACAAGAAAACAAATTCCTCAAGTGAACTTATGTAAAATTCTCATATAAATAGAAACCAAGAAACTAAAAAGAGAGAGCCTGAAGATACCTTGACTTTTGGTGTCTGTTTCCTTACTTGGTAAATAAGATTGAACCAGATACTATACAGAGAGCAAATACAGTCAAACTGCTTCTGACCTCTATCTATATAGTGTGTGTGTGTGTGTGTGTGTGTGTGTGTGTGTGTGTGTGTGTGTGTGTGTGATGGCTTTTGATCACTGCCGAGTATTATTTTTTATTTTTATTTTTATTAATTCTTCTCTCGTACACACATCCTGACTACAGCCTTCTCCTCTCCCCTCCTCCCAGCTCCCTCCCATCTCCCCTCTTCCCCAGATCCACTTCTAGTCCATTTCCCTTGAGAAAAGAGCAGGCCTCCCAGTGATATCAATTGGAACTCGGCATAAAAAGATGCAATATGACTAGGCAAATCGCCTCATATCAAGGCTGGACAAGGCAACCCAGTAGGAGGAAAAAGGTCTCACAAGCAGGCAAAAAGAGTCAGAGACACCCCTACTTCCATTATTAGGAGTCCAACAAAAACTCCAAGCTGAAGAACCACAGCATGTATGCAGAGGGCCTGGTGCAGACCCGTTCAGGCTATGAGGTTGTCGCTTCAGTCTCTGTGAACCCTGATGATCCCTGCTTAGTTGATTCTGTGGGCTGTGTTCTTCTGGTATCCCATATTTCTGGCGCCTACTATCTGTC
>CABHPQ010159945.1:0-23054 GCA_902168405.1 Peromyscus aztecus
TGCCACCCTGACAAGTATACCTTTGTAAGACCTTCAGAGCTCTGTAAAAGCCTCACAGAGCTTGGGAATGTACCTGAAAATCATCATAACAGCAGCTAATGAAAACCACAACAATAATAATAATAATAACTGCATATTTCCTCATTCTTCTCTTGACTTACTTAAAGAGCATTGTATAACTTGCAAGAAGCAATGGATAGAATACGGTAGAATAGTGGTTACCAGAGAACAGGAAGACAGTGGGCATGTGAAGTTGGCCCAGTGCTTGGCTGTAGATCTCTGCATCTGTTTCCTTCAGTTACTGGATGAAGGCTCTCTGATGACAATTAGGGTATTCATCAATCTGATTACAGGAGAAGGCCAGTTCAGGCACCCTCTCCACTATTGCTAGGAGTCTTATCTGGGGTCATCCTTGTGGATTCCTGGGAGTTTCCCTGACACCAGGTTTCTCCCTAACCCCAAAATGCCCCCCCCCCCATATCTCTTTCATTATTCTCCCCGCCGGTCCTGTCCCCAATCATAGATTTTTTTTTTAATGGATTTGTTCTTTAAGGACCTCTATCATATTCATAAAAGCTATCTTAAAGTCTTCTTCTTGTGCTTCAGCTATGTTGCAATACTCAGGGCCTGCTGTGGTAGGGTTGCTGGGCTCTAAGGGAGCCATTGTTGTGGCTGTTATTGACTGTTTTTATGCTGGTTGTCTAGGCATCTGGTTCTCTGGCTGGAGTGCCTATTAACATCTTTATCTACCCTTTCATATTTTATGTAAGTTTTAGAATGGAAAAAAATCTAAAGCAGACACTAGAGAAAACCATCAAACCACAAAGACAGAAACAAAGGAAGAAAGAGTGTACAAGAAAATAAATTACAAATGTTAATAGGAGGTCCTGACTGTCAGAACGTGGTCCAAGAATAGAGTCATGTGATGGGAATTCTGAGTGCTTGTGAGAAAACTCCAAGTAAACAAGTCAAGAGACTTGTGGTCTCTGTTCCTCCACAGCATGGGTTGTTCTTGGAATGTGCTTTTGGGTCCCTCCCAGGTGTAGTAGATAGACGTTAGTTTACTTCAGATTATTCATTAACTGGCTATTGTTATTTGTTTAATGCCTCTAAGGAAAAACATGTTTTTGCCATGTGCAGCTTGTCCTTGTGACTGCACACTTTACTCAGGTGACTCTTCTTAACCCTCAGTATCAATTGGCTGATGCTCTGAATAAAGCTGGCTATTGCATGAGACTTTAGAACACCTCATTTTTAGACTCCATCTCCCAGGTCCCACCACCTTAAGAGTGGTAATCACTGATTACCATTTAGCAATTAGTCTTACATTGAATAAGATCTGAAGTAACTTTTGCTTCTTTTTTAGATATTCAAAACTTTTGTTTGGATTGCTTGCATCATTACTTGCTGGTGCAAGGTTAGACACCACATCAATTTAGAGACAAAAAGTACTACTCCTCAGCTCTTAGCACCCTGTTTGACTGAAGATTAAACACTAGAAGGTCTACATGAGATGCTAGGGAGACGGATCAGTGGCTCAAGTGCTTACTATGCAAGTATGAAGACCTGAGTTCATCCCCCAGCACCCAAATAAAAGCCAAGTGTGGTGGCCTGTACCTGTAGCCCCAGCAATGGTGGGGCAGAGACAAACAGCTCCTGGGGGCTTGCTGGAGAAATGACAAACTCCAGGTTCAATGAGACACCCTGTCTCAAAATTTAAGGTGGAAGAAGCCTGGATAGAAGCCTCAATGAGTGAGAAGACTTCTTCCAGAGGAACTGAGTTTGATTCCCCGCACCCATGCTGGGTAGCTCAAAACTGTTTATTACTCCAGCTCCAAGAGTTCCACCACCCTCTTCTGTTCTTTGCAAATAAGTGCACTCATATGTGCATATCCCATCACAGACATACACATGTTCATAAGAATATAAAATATTTGAAATAAGTAAATAAGATGGAAAATGAAAAGAGAAAATATCCAGTGTGGACCTCTGGTCTAGATACACACGGGCACAGGCAAGGGCACCCACACCCACATACACCATACCTATTGAAAAAAGAGAAAAAAAGAGTAGATGTGGAAATTAAAATCATCTTCTAGCCAATAAAATCATAAATCTTGTTACTTATATAGTATTGAATCATTTCACTACATACAACACAAAAGAAAAATCTTAATTCTCTACCAGGAGAAAAGCAAGTTAACAAATGAAAATCATATTCACTATAAATATTAAGTAACCCAAGAAGACGGCATGAGTGCACTGCACAATACAGAAACATATCATGATGGGAAATAGCCATGTATTAGTCAACCTCCAAGTAGATGGCTGTCAGCAATAGCATGACAACGATCCCCAAACTCACCCATTGTGTCTACTCCTTTCCTGCCAGCGCGGCCAACCATCTGCTTATAAGTGAGGATATCTAAAGGCTGGCCACCGAAAACTGGAGTGCGAATAATCACCCGACGTGCAGGAAGATTCACTCCAGAAGAAAGAGTAGACGTTGCTGCCAAGACCCGAATAAGACCTTGACGGAAGGCTCCTTCAATGATATCTCTCTCTTCAAAAGTAAGACCTAAATAAAATGCAGGTCCCAAAACATATTACCACAGAATCAATATACTTGACTACATATAAGCAGATCAAGCCTTTAAAGATCTTTTATACAATAGTTAAGATTATAAACAAAAACATCATCAGTCTACCTATTTAAGAGTATAATTTGCCATCTTTAGACATTTTTAGACAGGTCAGCAAAATTACCTATGTTTTAGGTAGAATTGATGGTTTCTACTGAAACTATTTATCCTGCTTTTGTTAAAAGAAAACAGCAGCAGATCAAGTGAGTAGGACTGTGTTCCAATAAAATTTTAGTTATAAGAACAGACAGCAGGTTAAATTTAACAGCTAACTATTGATTAACAACCCCTGTGTTTTTGTGTGTGGATATGTATTTACATATACACATTTTTAAAATTTATTTTAAAATTTTACCATAGTTATTTATCATTAAAATTATATTTATGTATTATATAAGATAAAAAGTTGATTAAAAACTGAAAGGATTAAATGTCCAATCTTAAAAAATATTCTTTTTTTTCTTCCCCACACCAGTATTTATTAAGCACTTATTAACCAGAAATTATATATGGGGTTCACAGATTTTTTACTCATGATCACATTTCAAATTTATAACAACCTCTGAGATACTTGTTGAAGAAAACATTCTTTTTTTTGTTTGTTTGTTTGTTTTTTTTTGGTTTTTCGAGACAGGGTTTCTCTGTGTAGCTTTGAGCCTCTCCTGGAGCTCACTTGGTAGCCCAGGCTGGCCTCGAACTCACAGAGATCCACCTGGCTCTGCCTCCCAAGTGCTGGGATTAAAGGCGTGCGCCACCACCGCCCGGCGAAGAAAACATTCTTATGATTTCAATCTTAATATGTATGATCACAGATCCAGCACATCACTCAATGACTATCATACACTGGTGATTCTGACAGCCCACCCACCAGATTTTTTTAATTATTATTATTTTTTATTTATGTTACATGCCAACCACAGTTTCCCCTCCCTCCTCTCCTCCATTCCATCCCCCCACCTCCTTTCCACCCCACCCCCATCCACTCCTCAGAAAGGGCAGGCCTCCCACGGGAGTCAACAAAGCCTGGCACCTCAAGTGGAGGCAGGACCAGCTCCTCCCCTGCATCAAGGCTGTGAGAGGCATCCCGCCATAGGGAACAGGTTCCAAAGAGCCAGTTCATGTGTCAGGGACAGATCCTGGTCCCAATGCTAGTGGCCCCACAAACAGACAAAGCTACACAACTGTCACCCACATGCAGAGGGCCTAGGTCAGTCCCATGAAGGCTCCTAACTGTCAGTCTAGAGTCCGTGAGCTCCCACTAGCTGGGGTCAGCTGTCTCTGTGGGTTTCCCCATCATGATCTTGACCCCCTGGCTCATACACTCCTCCTCCCTCTCTTCACCAGGACTCTCAGAACTTGGCCCAGTGCTTGGCTGAGAATTTTTCACTTCTAATCCTCTCTGATTCAATGGCAATTTCCAAAACAAATTTGACTTTGCTGTATCTGTGAGCCTATGTCAGCCTTGAACCTTGAGCCTTGACATAAAAAGAAACAGTAGCATCAAATTTAAGTAGAAAGTATCACTCTAGCATCAATTTTAAGGAAACAATATAAGAATTCACTTTCCCAGTGGTTGGAAAAAAATCCATTATCTAGCATAGCTATAAAATTCAGTTAATTAAGCTTAAAATATTTGTTTTACTCTGATTTGACTAAATCCACTATTTCTTAAAATAAAATATACAAGTATCCAGTGTGATTAACAAGAAATATATTCACATAAATACAAAAATGAAGAAATTATGAAAGTCTGGTGAGGTCTTTAAATTTTTTTCTACTTTATTATTTTATATGTTTGAGTGTGAACCCATACAAATATATGTGCATTACATGTGTACAGGAGCCCACAGGGACCAGAAGAGGGCATATCAGATCCCTGGAACTGGAGTTACAGGCAAACACCACACGAGTCCTGGGAATCAAACTCAGGTCTTCTGCAAGAGCACCAAGTGCTCTTAATCAGTCATGGCTCCAGCCTATGATGAGCACATCTTAACACAGATTAGAAACAAGGAATACCTGCATGATGAAATGCTACTCCCCATGGCACGGTGTTCTTCAGCACAGAGTCTAGTCCTGAAGGTGAACGCTTTAGCTGATCCAGCACTTCCAGAAGGCTCTTATGCTGTAGATTCACTGGTGGACATTCAGATGGTTTTACTAATCCTGTCAAACACACACACACACACAAATAAATAAGTAAATCACAACTGTACAAGTTTCTTTTCTTCATTGGCTGTTACCTGCTAAGTCATGACAGAAATAAATATCAGGTTCAGATACACCCATGGATCTTTTAGAGCCACTGACCCAGGACACTATGATACAAAAAAGAGGGGATGTGACTTGGACCTCAAGAATTTGTAAATCTTCATAGGTAGTTCTAATAATGTATCCCAAAGTTATGAAGCTCAGCTTTAAGAAGACAAGATGTTCAAATGAGGGGATCAAAGGGCTACTGCTGGAGGAAAGACAGACTATCACTTGTTATGGTTTGAGTATACAATGCTCCCTGAAGGCTCATGATTTAATACCTGGTCCCCAGATGGTGGCAGTTTTAGGAGGTTATGGAGCTTTTAGCGGGTGAGGCCTGGCTGACAGCAGTCGGCCACTGGAGGTACACCTCTAAGTAGTAGAGCCCACCTGTGGTTCCAGCCCTTGCCACCTGCTTCCTGCCTGCTTCTGACTCACTTCGTCTGCCTCCCTGAAGTCTCTCAC
This sequence comes from Peromyscus aztecus, assembly GCA_902168405.1. Classification (NCBI taxonomy): domain Eukaryota; kingdom Metazoa; phylum Chordata; class Mammalia; order Rodentia; family Cricetidae; genus Peromyscus; species Peromyscus aztecus. Next base: position 5,361 of record CABHPQ010159945.1, read on the forward strand.
ATCTCCCCACCATGATGGACTTGTACCTTCTGACACCATGAACCAGAATAAACTTTCCTTTCTTAAGTTGCTTCTGTCACGGTGACAATAAAGTAACATACCAAGCAAAGCCTACACATCAGAATCCTTGTTCAAGATGTCCTGCCAACCTGCACATCAGCTGCCTAGGACCCTAGCTCTCTCTGGAAACTTCTGGCTCCTGTCATTAATCTAATAGTCACACAGTACCTTCCAGTGTGGCCGTTTAGTGTTACTTCTCCCCTAGTAAGAGTTTAAACACAGGAACCCTACCTTCTTAAAGAACTGCCCAGACTTTTGGATTCCTAAACTTATAAAGTTTCTTTTAAAAACTATTTTAATGTATATTTTGTGTTTTTAATTTTTAGGTAAACTTTTCTTAAAATTCTGAGGATATACATAGGGTTGCCCATGCTTTTATGAAAGACAATAAAAGTATATTAAGCTATTACCCATCAGTATATTTATTTCAAGAGAAGTATTATATGTGTGTGTGTGTGCATGCATGTGTTCATGTGTGTGAAGGTGAACATGTGCGCACATGCATGTGGAGAGAAGGGAACAACTTCAAGTGCTGCTCCTCAGGTGTCTTCATCTGTTTTTTGAGGCAAGGTCCCTCACTAGCCTGGAACTTTCCAAGTCAGCTAGGCTGGACAGCCAACACCACCTGTCACCACCACCCCTGTGCAAGGATTACAAACATACCATGAAGCCTTGGCTCGCCTTTTTTTTTTTTTCTTCTAATGTGGTTCTAGAGATCAAACTCATGTCTCTGTGTTTGCAAGGCAAGAACTTTACAACTGAGCTACCTCCTCAGCCCAAAGGAAGTCATTTTAAGGTTAAAAAATTAGTAAAATAATTCCAAATTTCAAACTTGTTTATAAAAATGTGCTACTCTATTTTTATGGGGAAAATAAACAGACCAGACCAGCCTTCAATCCAAACTCTGCATTTAGGAACCACCACTACAAATCAAAATAACAAAACTCAAAAGAACATGATGAAGACTCTGATCCTCAAGGAGTAAGTTGTCATGGAATAGTGTAAGAGTATACAGTATACGTTAGCATGGTATAGACAGCACCAGGTAAGACGGCCTGGCAGAGATTCTACACTGGTAACACACTGCTGGACCAGACAGCAGTCAGTACAAACACCAGCAAAGCTTACTTGTTACAAGGCTGGAATACTGACTGCCTACCCTCATGATGCCACTCACTGGCAAAAAGAAGTAATAAAATACGTATGTATGATTCTTTTTAGAGTCATACCTTTGGACATTAAAGAAAGACATAGTCACTTTCTCCAGAAAAAAAAAAAAGTAAGAATGTGTAATTTTGCATATAATTTAGGGGCTCCAGAGTTTGAATCTCTCAAAGCCCACAGATCCAAAATGAAGAACCTATACACATATACACAGTACTCTAAAAGTCAAAAGACAATTAGCCTGAGATATGCACACATTACCTATGAAGAGGACAAAAAAGGATTAGAACAACAAAAGCAGTCTTGTCGAGAATATCTAGTTGACACAGTGTCACACAGTGGCAGGCCAGAGCCGTGCTTTGCGACTATCATCACTAGTACTACTGTCAAATACAGAGGGATGGAGGCTCCGTTCCCACCTGCCACTCACCCTCAGGTTGATGGCGCAGATGATAAAACTCTCGGGCAATGATGTCTGCTACCTTCTCACACCATTTTTTTGATGGACAAAAGAGTAATACTGAATGGTTATCACGAATGGTCTCATAACATAAACTAACAATATGATCTTCATCTCCCTAAAAAAGAAAGAGAGATAGCTACATCAGTCATACCATCAAAACATTTTCACATTGGGTTAAAAATGCTACATTTTGATCCATAAAAAGGGGTTTTTTACTCAAAAGCATAATAAAAATCATTTACAATAAAAATAAACATCGTTAATAATGATGAGTGAAAAAAATTTATGCATTCAACTCATGTCTATTAAACTCTAATCTCAGGTACTAGAAATACAGCAGTGAATAAAACAAAGTCCTAATTGGCAAGAGGTTTATTTACAGTCTCACTGAGAAATACAGTAAGAAACTAAACTACCACATGATGTGCTGAAAAAGAAATATTTGCAATATTTTAGTCTCATAGATTTGAAAAGACCTAAAGGAGGTTTCTCTGAGAAAACGAGTGAGCTCAGATGTGAAGGAGAAGATGTATTATCTCAAAGGAAAGTATATTTTTCAAGCACAGTGCAGTTTGTGTGAATGCCCTGTGGAAGCCCCTCCATGCTGGTAGAATGGCAGTGTGTGCAGGGGTATCAGGGAGAGCTTTCATTTATCACATACTTTACAAGTGCTTCTCTCTCTGTGTCTGTCTGTCTCTCTCTCTCTCTCTGTCTGTCTCTCTCTCTCTCTCTCTCTCTCTCTCTCTCTCTCTCTCTCTCTCACACACACACACACACACACACACACACACACACACCACACAATCATACTGAATTCTTACCAAAACCAAGTATTATTCTCTACCTTATAGATACATATAGAAGGTTCAGAGAGGTACCTCAGCCATTTTGTGTACCTCTCTTCAGTGTCATAGGAAGGGCTATCTGACTCTTAAGACAATAATCTTCCCATTCCCATACACTTACTATATAGTAGATCTACATTTAACAAATGTCAGTGTTCCATGTGAGTGTTAAAGGTAAATTAAACCATAGGAAAATCTCATTGACTAAAAAAAAAAAAAAATCTGTTTATATTATATATCAGGAAATGATGGTCATTTAAATTAAAAGTATACTATATTCTTTCTCACTGTTCTCATCAGTTGCTTCAAGTAAAACTGATTAGCTTAATATTAATTCCAACAGATACATAATACACATTCAGCTACTATATAATTATACAATTAAAAGTTGTTAGCAACTTGGTAGAAAACTCCAAGGCCCTGATGGTGGAGATGTAACAGTAATGATTCACCTTCACTTGGAGCAGGGGCTGAAATTCTCTCACAAGCTTCATTGAAGAGTCATATATGGAATTTCCTATTTTTATTGATTCCAAAAGTGGTACAGGGCGAAAGTCAGTGCGGTAAAGTTCGGCATTCAACCAGGAAGCTACAAGCTGCAAATTAGGAAGAGTAGCACTCATGCCAACAATCTGCACAGCATTAGACAGAACACTGGCTGAATCTTCCCGGCTAGAAAAACCAACGAAAATTACATTAGGAAATATGCAGGAAGTAACACATAGTACTGCTAATGATATTCTTGGTCATGGCCTTTGGTACACAAACACAGACATTTCTTTAGAGTACAGATCTGGGGATAAAATTACTAGATCACAACTGGCCAGATACTCAGATTTAGTGAGTGATAGGAAGCTGTTTTCCAGGGAGACGATACCAAAGTAGCACTCCCACAATCTGCTGCTCCACAATCTTGTCATCATCTGACAACTGTATTGTCAATTATTTTAATAACAAATAGTATGGAGAGACTACAGCAATACTTATTTGAAGAATAATTTCTCTGATGATTAATGATGTTTTGTGCCATTTCTCTGATGATTAATGATGTTTTGTGCCATTTCATATGTACAGATCATTTGGAACCTCTCGTTCCAAATGGCTATTGAAGCTTCTCAGTAATACACTGAGTTGTTTTTCTTAGTCAGTTGTAACATTTTTTTACATGTTTGACACAAAAATTAGTCTAAAATGTATTATTTAATCTCCGGGCATGTAGGCATTTTCTGGTTATGGTTTCCTTGTACTTGGTAGGGATAAGTACGTAGCACAGTATACAGAAAACAAAGCCATCAAACAATAAAGATATTTTAATAGAATAAGAAAAGCAAACAGGCTTCTTAAAAAGTAAAAACAATCACAATATACTATTAAGCTGAGTTAACAATACTGTATCACTGTAACATTGAATAATGATCTAAGCAAAATTAGAATTCAGTTTGGGAGGATGGGAAACGGTGAGTGGATAAGAAGAAACTGAAGAGGATGGGAAGAAACTGAGTATAGGTGAGTAGAAAATACAAAAGGAAAACATCTTAATTCCCCACAGCAAGAAATCAGTATACAAAAATTGTACAAATACCAACTCAAAATGGATCAACAACTTTAATTTGAAACCTAAAATAAACTTTAAATCCCAGCACTCAGGAAGCAGAGGCAGGTGAATCTCTGTGAGTTCAAGGCCAACCTGGTCTTTATAGCAAGTTCCAGGTCAGCCAAGGCTACATAGTGAGACCCTGTATCAAACAAAACAAACAAAAAAGGATTTTTTGCCTACCTACATATCTTGAAAGATATCCTCTATATTTCCTTCTATAAGTTTCAGAGTCAGGTTTTTGTTTTGTTTTGTGTTTTTAAGACAGGGTCTCACTATGCAGCCTTGGCTGGCCTGGACTTGAAATGTAGACCAGGCGGGCCTCAACTCAGAGACTCTGCCTCTGCCAAGTCCTGGGACTAAAGGTGTGTGTCTGGTATGGGCTTTGTGAACAGCACACCAACGACATCCCAGAAGCTAACCCCAAGTATGCACAGGTGGGGCTATATGATAATAAAGTTTCTATAAAACAAAGCAATCAGAGCACGCAGGCCACAGAATGGGAGAAAATCTTTATCAGCTACACTGCAGACAAGGGGCTGATATCCAGACTTTACAAAGAATTGAAGAAATTAGACACCAGGAAGTAAAACTACCAATCAACATCAACACTGGGCAAATGAACTGAAGAGACAGTTTTCAAAAAGTAAGCAAAAATGGCCAATAACCTTTTTAAGGTATTCAATTGCCCTAACCATCAAAGAAATGCAAATTAAAACTACTTTGAGAAAGCACCTCACCCCACTCACAACAGCTACCATCAACAAATGTGACCACAAATATAGGAGACCCAACAAATGTTGGAGAGGATTTACCATTAGTGGAGGTGCAGCCATTGCAGAAATCAGTTCAAAGATTTCTCAAAAACTTAAAAATAGAACTATCTTATGATCCCTCTATTTCACTCCTGGGCATACACCCAGAGAACTCCATAACCCTACCATAGAGATTTGCACTCTCTTGTTTATTGATGCCTTATTCACAATAACAAAGAATGGAATGAACCTATTTGTCCATCAACAGATGAATGCATAATGAAAACCGCGCGCGCGCGCGCACACACACACACTATTCAGCTATAAAGAAAAATGTAATTATAAAATTTGTAGAAAACTGTATATCTTTGAATGTGTAATCTTAGCAAGGTCACACAATCTCAGAAAGGAAAAAGAAACTTATGTTCTTCCTCATATACACAATCTAGCCAAAATAACATGTATGCATATGTATACATATATATATATATATATATATGAAAACAAATGTAAACATAGGTACAGTAGAATATATAGAAAAGTGAGCAGAAAGGCTAAATATTAGGGGATTAGGAAGGACTGAGTGCAGGTAATGGACACAAGTTATGAGAAAGAACATAATTGTTTTTCTAGTTCTAATTCTATCATGGAGTTGTCATTTTCATCAAAATGAGTAGTCAGAAATGTTCAAATGTTTGAAAGTAGTCTAACATCAGTTAAATACTTCTTTTAGAGCAGTGGTTCTCAACCTTCTTAATACTGTGACTCTTTAACACAGTTCCTCATTCTGTGGAACCATAAAATTACTTTCATTGCTATTTCATAACTGTAATTTTGCTACTACTATTAATCTAATGTAAATATCTGTGTTTTTTGATGGTCTTAATCCCTGTGAAAGGGTCATTCAACCCCCAATGGGGTCACGATCCACAAGTTGAGTACCACTGTTTTAGAACAAAAGCAAACTAATGTGGTATTGTATTCCCCCAAATATTGTACGTGCTAATAAATTTATCTGGGGTCAGAGACAGAGCAGCCGCAATATTAAACATGAGGATAGGCAGTGGTAGCACACGCCTTTAATCCTAGCATTCCAGAGGCAGAAATCCATGTGTTCAAGGATACAGCCAAGCATGGTGACTCACGCCTTTAATTCCAGAAAGAGCCTTTAATCCCAGGGAGTGAGGCAGAAAGCAGAAAGATATATAAGGCGTGAGAACCAGAAACTAGAGGCATTTGGCCTGGAGAAGCATTTGGCCTGGTTAAGCTTTCAGGCTTCTAGCAGCACAGTTCAGCTGAGACTCATTCTGGATAAGGACTCAGAGGCCTCCAGTCTGAGGAAACCAGCTGAGGATCTGGCGAGGTAAGGTAGCTGTGGCTTGTTTTGGTTCTCTGATCTTCCAGTTCATTCCAATACCTGGCGCAGGTTTGTTCTTTACTAATAAGAAACTTTTTAAGATTCATGCTACAACTATCCATGAATTTGTTTAAATAAAAAAGGTACTACACCCCTGTAAATCTTACTTTTTTCACTTTTATAGATTCTTTCTCGACATCTTTTCGACAAATACCAGGAAATCAGTCATTTCAAGTACTTACCACGATGCTGATTTCCGAGTAATATAGCAAATCTTGGTCAGTAAAAGTTCCAGAAGATATCCTCGGTGAGAGTCCCCCAGCATGTGTAATTCATCCACAACCACCATTCCTAGAAGGATTTTCCAGATTGAGCTTTTGCAAATTGCACAGTTCTAAGAATTGTAAGACTCAGCAGCCCATGTATAATGGTAAATAACTGTCATAATAAGATCCTGAAAGTCATGCAAAGTTCCAGGATAAAGGAAAGGCTGAAATATAGTTCTGTATAAGGGCCAACTGTCTTCCAAGATGTTTTCAGGAACTTAAGCAATCCTATCTCCATACATTCTAACTACAAAAGGTCAGTGATTAGCTTTCTCAGGGCCAACCAAACCACCAAACCCATATCTTAGTCTTTTTTCTATTGCTGTGATAATTGCCATGACCAAAAGCAATTTGGGAAGGAAAGGGTTTATTTGGCTTACACTTCCTGATCACAGTCCCTCATTGAAGGAGGCCATGCAGGAACTCAAGGGGAGAACCAAGAGGCAGGAACTGCAGCAGAGACCACAGCAGAATGCTGTTTCCTGGCTTGCTCAGTTTGCTTTCTTATACGTGTGAGGACTACCTGCTTAGGGATGATAGCACTGCCCACACTGAGCTGGGCCCTTTCTTATCAATTATCAGTCAAGAAAATGCCCTTACAGGCTTACTTTCATGCCAATGTGATAGCAGCATTTCCTCAATTGAGACCACTCAGACACTTCTAAACCGGTAATTTGGTAGAAACAAATAGATAATAAATACTCATCTCAGTTTTTCAGTGTTAAGTGATTTTTAACTATTAGGAAACACACCTTGATTATCTTTGAAAGTACTTAGTAGACTGAGGCAGAACTGTGAGTTCAAGGTCAGCCTGGGGTACAGAGTGAGACAATTATCCCTACACAAAGAAAAAAAGTTATTTGAAAAAGAATAGAATTGGACCATGAAGAGATGGTTTTAAGCAATTTTTAAAGATATGACAACTAGTATCACCCTACTTCTGAATATATAATCATAATGCCCTTGTCTAATGCCTGAAGAACTCAACCAACTGATTATGGACCAATGCTTTCTTTAGTCTTATAGTTTTCACTTTTATAGTGTGTCCTACTTATATATATTAATTCTATAACATAATGGGTTTCACTAACTACTTTCATATATACATGAAATGTACTTGTGATGGCTATTCTTGGTTTTCAACTTGACTACATCTGAAACTAAAACCTGAAAATGGAGGACACACCTATGAGGAATTTTTGCTTAATTTGAAGTAGGAAGATCCACTTCTAATCCTGATCTTTCAAATAGAAAGATACCCCTCTAATCTAGAACTTGAGGCAGGAAGACACACCTTTAATCTGGGCCACACCTTCTGCCGGAAGCCTATAATAAGGATAGGAAGAGGAGAGATTCACTCTTGGCCTGCTTGCCCTCACCTTGCTAGCGAGTCCATTCCTTCACTGGCATTAGAGCCTTCTACTTTGGGATTCCAGCGTCTATAGAAGACCAGATGAGACATCCAGCCTCATGGACTGAACAACTACTGGATTCTTGGACCTTCTGTTTATAGGCAACCATTGTTGGATTAGCTGGACTGCAGTCTGTAAATCATTCTAATAAATCCTCTTTCTACATATAGAGGTTTATTCTGTCAGTTCTGTTACTCTAGAACCAACAAACCCTGACTACACAGTACTTAACATATTTACCCCTTGTTACCTGTTATCCCATACCTCCTCACACTTGTCCCCTTATTTTGTCCAGTTTGTTTGTTTGTCTGTTTGTTTGAATCTAAATTTTACATGACAGAAAAGAGAGATTTGTCTTGAGTCAAACCAACTTTGGTAAAAATAATGATCACAATTCCATCCATTTGCCTAAAAACATGATTTTGTTTGTGGCTTCATTTTATTTTCTTTATCCATTCATTGATTGCTCAGTTCATTCACCCATTTATTGGTTGGACTATTTGTTCTGTTGTTTAATTTTTGACTCCTATGGATATTCTGGGTTTTACTCTCCTAGTACATACATAACTGGTGAATATGTGCCTCCCGTTAACAGGCTGTTTCTTCACACTGGGAATTGTATCCTCTGCCACACAGGTTTTTCACTGATGCAATCTCGTCAGTTCTACTTTTTTCTGAGCTATCAGAATCCTATTCAGAACATCTTGCCTTTATCTTTAAGCGATTCCCTATGTGGTGCCCTAGCAGTTTCAAGTCTTACATTAAAATCTTGGATTCATTTTCAATTGGCTTTTGTACAAGGAGGGAGGGAGATAAAGATCTAGTGTCACTCATCCATAAGTGGAGGTCCAGTCTTCCCAGTAGTACTTGTAAAAACTGGTTTTTTTTTTTTTTTCCCTCTAATGTAGCATCTTAAGCACCTTTGAGAAGAACTGGATGACAAGAGCCATGACGAGAGCTGCATGGTTTATTTCTGGATCCTCTATTCTGCTCCACTGTTCTCCACATCTGTTTTTGTGCTGGTACTGTGTATGCTATTTTTGTTGCTGAAATCAGTCAGGTATACTGATTGAGTCTCTTTGCTCAAGATTGTGCCTCCATGTGAATTTTAGAATTTTGTTTTTCATAATTCTATAAAGAATATCATTGGAAATTTTATGAGAACTGCATTAAGTCTGTAAATTGCTTTTAGCAATATGACCATTTTAACACTATTAATTCTGCCACTCCAGAAACATGGCACATCTCTTTAATTTCCTTCTTCAGTGTACTCATTGTGAAGGCCTTTTACCTCCTTCCCTTGGTGAGGCTTATTCCTAAGTTTTGGTTTTTTGGTTGGGTTTTGAGGCCCCTCCCTACACACAGGAATGACTGCCTGGCTTTAGTATGTTCACTGTCGTACACAATGAAACCACCTACTTGTATACGCTAATCTAAGAATTTCCCGGCAGCATCTTTTAAGTGTATGATCGTATAACCTGCTGACAGGGATAATTCGACTTTTTCCATTTCTAGTTGCATCCTTTTTCTTTCTCTTGCCTTACCGCTCTACTAAGAATTCAAGCTCAATAGTGTGTGGAGTGGACACTTTTGTCATGTTTCTGATTTTAGAGATGCTTTCAGCATTTAGTATAACACTGGATATAGCAGGAATCCTAATTGGTCTTAATAAAAACCTGGAGCCAGATATCAGGGTGAAAGCTGAAAGATCAGAGAAGCAGAGCAGCCAGCCACTAGTTCTTACCTCTAAGAAAACCTCAGCCGGGCAGTGGTGGCACACACGTTTAACCCCAGCACTCAGGAGGCAAAGATAGGCAGATCTCTGAGTTCGAGGCCCGCCTGGTCTACAGAGCGAGATCCAGGACAGGCACCAAAACAAGAGAGAGAAACCCTGTCTCAAAAAAATAAACAAACAAAAAAAACAAAAAACAAAAAAAAAAAAAACAAAAACCTCAGCCCAAAGGGGGTGAGTTCCTGTCTTCTCCCGCCTTATATTCCTTTCCCCACCCAGCCATATCACTTCCTGTCTCAACCTCCCTAGTGCTGAGATTAAAGATGTGTGCCACCATGCCTGACTCTGTTTCTCTTTTAGACTGGATCAATCTTGTGTAGCTCAGGGTGGTCTTGAACTCACAGAGATCTATCTGCCTCTGCCTCCCAAATGCTGGGATTAAAGGTGTGTGCCACTACTGCCTGGCCTCTATGGTTAACTAGTGGCTTAGCTCTGCACTCTGACCTTCAGGTAAGCTTTATGTTAGATCACAAATAAATTATCACAACTGGATATAGTCTGACATATATCTGCCCTTTGTTATATTGAGATATCCTATTTCTAGTTTCTTCAAGGCTATTATCATGAATAGATACTAATTTTATCAAATGCTGCATCTGCATATAGCGTGCTTTTTGATTTTGGTCCTACTGATGTGCTGTATTACACTTGTTGATTTGCTTATACCAAACAATCTTTGAATCCATGGAATGAAACCAACCTGATCATGTGCATTTTTTTTTTTTACGATTTATTTATTACATATACAGTGTTCTGTCTGCATATATGCCTTTATGCCAGAAGAGGGCACCAGATCTCATTATAGATGGTTGTGAACCATCATGTGGTTGCTGGGAATTGAACTCAGGACCTCTGGAAGAATAGCCAGTGCTCCTAACCTCTGAGCCATCTCTCTAGCCCCCGCGCATCATCTTTTTAATATGTGTTAAATTCAGTCTGCAAGTGTTTCGTTGAGGATTTGTGCATCTATATTCTTCATAGAAATTTGCCTAGTTTTCTCTTTTATTGCTGTTGCTCTTTTTTTAATTAATTTATTTTTATTTTACGTGCATTGGTATTTTGCCATGGGTGTCAGGTCCCCTGAAACTGCAATTACAGACGTTGTGAGCTGCCATGTGGGTACTGGGACTTGAACCTGGGTCATCCTGAAGAACAGTCAGTGTTCTGAACCTCTGAGCCATCTCTCCAGCTCCTCGTTGCTGTTATTCTTCTATCATTATCTGGTTTTGGTCAAGGAGTATTACTGGCTTTTTGAACTGAGTTTGGAAGCATCCCTCCTCTTTCTACTTTATGGAATAATCTGAGGAGCTCTGGCATTAGTTTTTTCAAAAGGCCTGGTAGACTTCAGTAAATCTAGTGCTAGGTTTTCATTTTTTGTTCTTTGTTTTTTAAACTTGGAAGACTCTTTCCAACTGCTTCAGGCTCATTGCTCACTGTAGATTTCTTTAGGTATCTGTATCCTGACTCAATTTTTTTTTTTTTTTTTCGAGACAGGGTTTCTCCATGTAGCTTTGGAGCCTATCCTGGAACTCACTCTGTAGACCAGGCTGGCCTCGAACTCACAGAGATCCGCCTGCCTCTGCCTCCCGAGTACTGGGATTAAAGGTGTACAGCAGCAGCAGCAGCACCACCACCACCACCACCACCACCACCACCACCACCACCACCACCGCCGCCGCCGCCGCCGCCGCTCCTCTCCTAGGTTCTTACATTCTGTGGTTCCACTGCTGATAACAACAATTCATATTACATGATATGTTATGTCAACACACTTTCATTAAAGTATTTATTTATTCTGATTAGTTTGGAAACCAAAATCCCCAAGATAATTAAAGCCAATGAGGTCATAAGTAACAAGACAACTGATTGTGATTTCTCTCTTACCATGCCTTTCCAGTCACTGATTCTCACCCTCCACTTCTCCTCTACTACAACTTTTTTGTTGTTTTCTCGGTGAGCTAACAAACTTAATGCTTCCACTGCTACTACTACCATTTCTTTCCTACCTCTGTACAGTGACCTTTTCTTAAGGGTAGAAGAAAGTTATTAAGACAAAAAAAAATCTTTCTAGAGCATCAAGCACAAAAACAGTTTATGTGACTATCATTTCCCTATTGAATGATAGCTTCTGAATCCAGTCCTAATCTAGATTCTCATAGTACCAAAATATGATAATGAACACATAAATTCATTAACTGTATGGACGGCAGGGCCACCCCCAGCACACTTCCTTCTCTTCCTGGCAGAGTTGAGACAAGAAAGTAGAATAAGGAATAACAGAGGTTCAAGGATAGCCTGTCTTTTATAAAGTTCAAAAATGCAAGAAAGGGCCAGTGAGTTGGCTCAACAGGTAAAGGGACTCACTGCCCAGCCTGATGACCTGAGTTCAATATCCAGAACTCACATCCGAAAGAATCACGCTGTCCTCTGACCTCCCCCATGTGCTGTGCCACATACACACTCACACTCATAAAAGTTAAATAAATAAACGTGAAAATAAATTTCAATGCAAGATAGTAAAATCAATAACAGAAAGACATAACACACACACTTTTTTTAAAACATGAAGTTCCTGATATTACCTCTGCCAATTCTTGCCTCCAAAAATAGATGACAGAAAATAAACATATAGGTCATATAGGAATCACAATTTCACTTCATTCCATCAAAAACAGCAACAGGAAATACTTGTTTAATTTTGTAACTTTCTTACCTAACAGATCCATCTTATTTTCCTCTATGAGGCGATTGATCAGCCCATTGGCTCTCTCAATAGTGCAAACAGCAATGTCCAAGGAGGAGAAACGTCCAGTAGGTGAGGTGCTGCCCATGTAGCCGTCTACTTTTATTCCCACTTCCTGAAACAGACTCTGAATTAAGTAAAAAGAAATAATACAGATGAAAACTTAGAATCTAATGAGTTACAGTTGGGTTCTACCGTAGATCATAGACAAATGTATTTAAAGATGGTTGCTTCTGGTCAAGACCATTGCAATGGCTTTTATAATCACATACTAAAAATAGAATCATATACTAAAATATGTTTAGAATTAACAAAGCTCAGCACAGATATATCTGTTAAAAAGAGTGAAATAAATGTTTTAATAATCTAAGTTCTAACAGCTATTACAGAAATTAAAACTGGAAAACATTGAAGTTCTACATGTTTAATTTGATAATAGAAAGCAGTTATTTTTTAACACTAGAATGTTTTAAAAAACAAATTTATACTTTACAAGGAAAATATTCTTATCCTACAAAAGACTAGTTTTCCATATAATGGAAGAAAAGTTTTCACAAGTTAAATTCAGTGGGAGTGATATTAATTTTTTTTGGTTTAACTTTTAACTAACATACCTTCTCAATAAAAGGAATCCTTTCCTCATTTTGTTACTTTGAGTCTAAGTTGAGAGGAGGTCACTGAGTAGGACCAGCTTTGTTGGCTATTTGGCCTCTGAAATAACCGTTAAAAAGATTTGTAAAACCATAGAACTTTACAGATGTTCATTTAATCAATTTCTTCTGAGAGTTTGAGTTTATTGAGTTATAGTACTAAGAGTGAGCTGCCTCAGTTTACAAATAAAAACCACAAGACTCTGCAGGTTGTGTGCCTGGCAACACAGGACTAAAATCCAGACTCCTGACCAGTCTATACAAAGATTTTTTGTTCTGACAGCACACTACTTCACTCAAGAAATCACAACTGTCATTTTTCCCCCTATCTAATGGACACTATATTCATGAAAATGCCTTAAAATCCATGGAATATTGCATCAGCGGAAACTATGACTCATTTAACAAGACAGAGGTCTGACCACAGACGTGGAGCACCCCCTTTAAGCACAAAAGAATCTTTCCAGCCAGGCGCACACCTTTAATCCCAGCACTCAGGAGGCAGAGCCAGGCGGATCTCTGTGAGTTCGAGGCCAGCCTGGACTACAGAGTGAGTTCCAGGAAAGGCACAAAGCTACACAGAGAAACCCTGTCTCGAAAAACCAAAAAAAAAAAAGAAAAGAAAAAAAAAAGAATCTTCCCTCCAGTCTCAGTGGTCCTCAGTTGGGGTGAGCTATGCTGATTTTTCCTTTGCAATTCCATGCTATTTTTTACTTCCTATGAAAAGCTTGTCATTTTTACACAGTATTCCCCAAGCTACCCTTTTAATTTGGTGTCCCTTCCTACTTTATGTAATAGTAAGTTTTTAAATCCCCTCTTTTGGGTTTGTTTTGTTAGTAATACTGAGCTATAATATCTCCAGGCCTCTTTATTTTTTGATACAGGGTTTCACTAAATTGCCCACATAATCCTCCTGCCTCAGACTCTCAAGTAGATCCGATCCCACACCTGTGTCACCAGGCCCAGCTATCCCACTAAACTATTAAGACTTTTAACAGTCAGCTTTTAAAGCTACATACATGTGATAGAAGAAACTTCGTTTTCCATTTGATTGCACACCTCCTTCAAATGAGTAAAGCCAACGCTTTTTACCAATGACGAACCTTTCACTGTTTCAAACAGCAAAAACTATTACCTGGAGGTAGAATTTCTTCTCTTTAGCCACAGAAACAAAGGGCAGAATAAACAAAGCTTTCTTCCGCATTTCCAAAACCCGCTTCAAAATAAGTAACTCTGCAACAAGAGTCTTCCCAGCACTTGTAGGAGCTAAAACATGATTATTCCACATAATTATGACAAAAAGTAATATTCAGTATACTGCATTAATAAATTTTGTAAGCCATAACCAGCATTACAAAGTCTAGGACTAATACATCATTAAAGACTCAACTAGTGTTTGAGACCTTAACGCCCCAAATTCCCGTGACTCTACACTAGGTTTCCAAATAGTCTCAGAGTAAACAGAGAGGGGTTTTAAGTCTTTGTATTAGAAACTAATGATGGATATTACTGAGCACCTCATTAATTCTCTAAGTTTCTTTAAGAACTGACCGAATAGGTAAAAGTCCCACTATGCACCTTTAAGATAATAAGAGAGACAGAAATTGGAAGGAGCTATAAGGAAGCTAACAAAATGGAAAGAAACTTATGGGGAGAGGAAAGGAATGCCAAGCATCGGACACACCATGTGCAAAGGCCCAGAGGAGTGCCTGGAATGTTCTGATGACAGTAATTTCATGAGCCTGGAGTACAAAATCCTTCAGGGGAGAGAAAATTTTAAAAAGAGGAAAAGAAAAAACCCACCAGTGATTGGAACTGGGATTGGGAGATAGCATAGCATTTAAGAGACTGTTCTTAGAGAGGACATGAGTTCAATTCCCAGCAACCAACCAGAGTTGAATTCCAGCATCCATATCAGACAGCTCACAACCACCTGTAACTGCTCCAGAGGCTCTGACACCCTCTTCTGGTCTCTGTGGGTACTGCACTTACAGCCTATACCCACACAAGGATACATACACACATACATAATTAGAAATCTTTTAAATGTTTAAATGTTCCACAAAGAAGAGTGTTATAATCTTACCATCTAAGGATTTTTTTATCTATCTGGAAAGCAATGCAAAATGACTAACATGTTCTTAAAAACGGTGAAAAAGTTATATTTTTTGTGATCCCCTTGGCCACAGAAGCAGAGCAAGACCAGAGAAAAAGATAAACGAGTTACAAGGGTATGTCAGATCTAGAAAGAATACAGTGAGTTACACCAAGTAATGGATCCAAGAAGAGAAAGTCCACAGATCCAACATACATCTAAGGTAAAAATGTCTTGATGGTGTGAGCTGCTGACCAATGTTGTGATTTAAGAAACTGAAATGACCAGACCATGCCTCCACAGCAACCGACTGACACTACTGTGCACACTTAGGAGTACTTTCTGTGTGCCCAACTCTTCTAAGTTTATATACTTAGGAAGTAATTTAATCCTCAGCACTACCAAGTTAGTTAGCCTCCCCCTCCTCCACCTCGCCCTACAATTTGCAAATTCATACAATCATTAAAAGATACAGTTCCCAGCCGGGTGGCAGTGGCACACACCTTTAATCCCAGCACAAGGGGCAGGGGCAGAGCCAGATGGTTCTCTGTGAGTTCAAGGCCAGCCTGATCTATAGTAGAGCGAGATCCAGGACAAGCACCAAAACTACAGAGAAACCCTGTATCAAAAAAACAAACAAAAAAAGATACAGTTCCCAAAGCCAATCAGTCTACCTCCACAATCTGAATTACATAAACTTAGTTAATATTCTAGTTCTTTATTATAGCCTTAATAAAAACTATGAATAGCTGGGCGGTGGTGGCGCACGCCTTTAATCCCAGCACTCGGGAGGCAAAGATAGGCACATTTCTGTGAGTTTAAGGCCAGCCTGGTCTACAGAGCGAGATCCAGGAAAGGCACCAAAACAACACGGAGAAACCTTGTCTTGAAAAAACAAAAACAAACAAACAACTCTGAATGACTTCAGAACTTCAGAGAAAACTGACACAAAGGAACTGTATCTTATATTTGATCCTTAAATCATTGCAGTAAACACAGGTTCAAAATTGTACATATCGGAGTTGCCCTTGAAAACTCCATATAAATCTTAAGAAGTATTACATGTTGTTTTGTGCATACAATCCTGCACAAACAGCTCAATTATGAATATATAAAGTTTACACCCTGGAAAGTAACTGAGATCAAATGAGGGAAGAACAGGCAGGCATCCCCCGTTACAAATTCATTGAGACGTATGTTCACTAAGCAAGTAGAATTTTAACTATATAAATTACCAGCGCCTTGCTTCCACTGCTCTACCACAGAAGGGAACTTTCAAGACTTCGGTATACAAATGACGACACTCCACAGATTTCACCACTTTCTCTAGCTAAAGCATTTGCTTCTCCACCTACTTAAAAGATGTAACCACCCCAATAAAGAGTCACTCACACTGATAACGTTAGTGAAATGAGTTTACATAAGTTTGAATACCTGAATAAACTAGATTCTTTCCTTCCAGGACTTGTCCAAGCAAAAGACACTCTGCCTGCCATTCGAACATCTTTTTTACACCAAAACTATGGTATTTCTCCAGAACTGCTTTAGGGAGTCCCCAATTTGCCAACAGCAGCTGGTCAATCTGGTCATCAGAAACTCTTTGCTGCTTGCATGGCCCTTTCAGGAAAACAAAAACAATTTAATTACTTCCAACGTACAACTTTAATAGTTAGCCCCTACTGTTGGGACTCCTACATGCTGAAATGAAACTCATCAAGACACAAGAAACTGGTCCTGTACAGAAAAATACCAGCTAATCTTTATTTACTTGATATAATTTTGAAAACTCTTAAGAGCCACAAACAAAAATTTGTGTTAGCCAGGCGGTGGTGGCGCACACCTTTAATCCCAGCACTCGGGAGGCAGAGGCAGGAGGACCTTTGTGAGTTCAAGGCCAGCCTGGTCTACAGAGCAAGATCCAGGAAAGGTGCAAAGCTATGCAGAGAAACTCTGTCTCAAAAAACAAAAAAAAAAATTGTGCTATACACAATGAATAAGGAGTTTGGAACGATGGGGAGGTGGGAAGAAGACGCTCTATGATTGATAAGAGAGCATTACAAAGCTGTTAGAGAAGTTTCTGTTCACATTTTAGTATTGGGATGTCTGCCTAACCAAAGGCAAAGAATTATGGGATGCATTGGTGCAGGCCTGTAATCCCAGCATTTGCGAAGTAGAAGCAGGATCAAGAGTTCGAGACCCAGGCCCGCCTGGAGGTGGGTAAGGCCTTGTCTCAAAAAAAAAAAAAAAAAAAAAAAAAAAAAAAAACAAGTAAGAATTGGGCTAACATTCTGAGAAAACAATATAAATCCCTTCCAGCTTTACTCTGGATTCCAAAAAGCCTGCATCCTACGCTACACCAGGCAATCTGGTGTAAGAACTTAAGTTGTACAGGACATTATTCGAGGCACGCCCTCAACATGGTGACAGGCTCTGGCCAA
>CABHPQ010159946.1:0-34658 GCA_902168405.1 Peromyscus aztecus
GGTGACCTGCTGATGTCACATGCAACCTAAGTCAGAAGCTCATTTTTTAGTAAAAGGGGGGACCTGTAGGGCCCTGGCCCCCATTTTGGGTAACTGTTGCCTTGCTTGCTGACCTTGACCTTGATATCCTCCCTATGCTAATTCCCTGCCAGGTTCCACCCTCCTGAATGCTTCAGGGAAGTTCCTTGTCTGTGTATCCTGCATATTGGGCATTAACAGCTTAGACTCATGCTCTTGAGGCTGGGGATTTCATAGAGGTAAGAACTTGGCTGGCTTGTACTGTTTATCCAATCTTTCAGTTTTCATCCTAATATCTGGCTCTGAGTTTTTTTTTTAATTAATAAGACTGTTTAGCAATTTGTGTGGCAAAGACACCCTTTTCTGGTCTTCCCTGGTACCTGAGCACATGTAGCAGACATTGACACAGATATACATGTACATATAAACAAAAATAAAATCAATGAATTCATTGTCATGATCTAGGATGACAATGATCTTACAGTCCTCATGACTTAGTACTTCCCATCAGCATTTTATTATATTTTTATTATTTAAAATAATAATTTTATGTGTAAATATATGTTGTTCCTAATCTTCCCCTGCCCCAAGTCTTCTAGATCCTCTCTCCCTCCCTACCTACCCAACTTTCAAGTTCTTTCTCAAGAACAAACAGAAATCCAATATAACAAATCTCTCCAAAACCAAGAAAACAAAATAGTACCACATCCAAAAAGAACAAAAATCAACTTCTAAAATTATACTTTAATCAATTCACATAGAAAAGAAGAAACGTATGATAAGAATCGTTATATTAAAAGAATGAAGCCATGGGCAGAAAAAAAATATATCATATGGTCTTTCAAATGTGTAACAGAAAGTTATTGAGTGTAGCATGCCCAGAGATAATCTATAAGCAGATGTTTAGGCACCTTATGGTTAATCAAGTTGACCTGTAAAATTCCCTATCGTAATTAGTTGGCACTATCTCATTTAAGACTCCAAATTAGTGTGAAGCTTGGTTCTATGACTTTACTTGTTTGACATTTCCTAGCCAATACAGCCCTATAATCCTGTTCTACCTGACCACAGAACTATTTTTTCCCCTAACTGGGCACAAATAACAATGAGTTCTCCTCAAAATAGGGTGTCTATCACTAAATGGTAAACTTGTGCTTGAATGGAAAGCCTTTTAGATGTTTATTAGATTAAAGGATACTAAAAAATCTCCCCTGTGTGTTCATGGTACATGCGTTTCATAATGAATGCACTGATGAAGCAGGTGAGCTGATATCAGCAATAAACCCTAGTAGGTGATTTAAAATCACTGAGTAGTGATAGGCATTGTGCTTCTGTTAGCTGGGCCGTAAAGCATGGTGTGATACTTCTGAACTCCATAAATCAAGACAGGAAACTCATCTAAGATCACTTTTTAAACCACCCAGACTTCCTTTGCATAAATGTAAGAGACTCTAGGGAAGCTTATACATTAGTATCCATATCCTAGAGAGGAATAAAAGTGATTTGGCTAGCAGCATACAAAATTGAGGCCATCTGAAAGATTCATAGATCTGCTCCAAAACTGAAAACCATCCAACTCATTTTCTTTCATGCTGTGAAAGAGCAAACTGCAGAGAAGGCTATTCCTGTAACTGTCACTAAATAACATGCCCCATAATACTGTAACTAAGGGATGAAACAGGCTGTCATACTTCAACATGGACCTACAATAAGATAAAAATATAAATAAAAAGGCCCTTTCATCCATATGAAATTTGACTTACTGAGTATTATCTCCAGAGAGCTTTTAGATCAACCTGATGAAGTCATATTTTTTTTAGTAGTAGACATTGTATTTGGCTTATGTTTGCAATATTCAGACTTAATTTTTACCACACTTTTCTATGCTCATACCATGCACTCGTACATTGTAATAAACTCTAATCACAAGTGACTGAAGCTTCCTTCCTCTTTTTCTGACTTGAGTGGCGTGGCCATTGAAACAGTAAGACATATTAAAATATCAAATCAAAAAAATTCCTGTATCTTATAAAAATAAAAATAGTTTTTTAATGTCTTCTTTTAAAGTAATGATATTTTGGAAAAGAAAATGATGTAAAATTTATTTAAATAATTAAAGTTTTTCTATTTTAGTAGAGCAAAACATTCATAAATGAGCTATTCCAGTCATTTTTCACAATGCTTTTCAATATGTCACTAATTCTCCTTCACTGAAATAAGGCTTAGTGTCATTGACATTCTCATGAGACTTTTATAATATAAATCCATAGACATGATGTTTCAATGTCAAATAAAATCAGCTAGCAAGTCTGTGGAGATATATGTCAATGATGCAAATGTTTCCACCTGTAGAAGTAGCAATATGTCATGATTTCTGCAAATGACATTCAGGGATTCCTCTCTGTTCTATTTTCTGCAGCAAAAATGAGAAGTCAGTTCCATACAAACAGAAAAAAAACAAAAACAAACAAACAAAAAATCCAACAATGATGGTGCCCATTTATCATGACAGTGATATGATTATCAAGGCTATAACAAAAGTAATTCATGAGTATTATGATCAATCCACATGAATCTATTAAATGAGTAACAGAATTTATTAAGATATAAATTGAGGCAATACACTCATGATTACAGAATGGAGTAGACAGCAATACCACTACACATGATCATCTCCATTAGTTTTTTACTGTGTTTGGGAAATTGATATTTTATGTGCCTTCATAGCAAAGTACTTACTAACTTTCAGTATCTTAAAGAAATACTCTAGGTTTTACAGCACAGTTACATCAAGAGGGACCGACACTATTCAGGAAATTTAATGTCTAGAGTGGCTACCACACTTTATTTGTCTCATTTGCATAATTATCTGTTGAAAGCATTATCAATATTAAAGACTTCCATGTTTGTCTTAGGGATCATTATACTTTGTCAAAGTCTGGATTTGCTGAGAATGTAGCTCAATTGGTTTGATGCTTGTCTAACATTTATGAAACCCTGGTTTTATCTTCAGCACTGAGTTCAAACTGCCACCAGTTTGTAATCTCATCACATGGGTGTAGAGGTTGGAAGATCAGAAGTTCAAAGACATTCTTGGCCATGTAGTGAGTTTAAGGCTAGCCTGTGATACAAGAGTAAAAATAAGAGTAAATATTGGGCACTGAGAAAGGGTTGGATGTAGGTAATGGACACTTGAAACGTGGAAAAGGATATAAAGATAATTGTTTACGTAATTTAACTCTTTCAAGTTTTTTAAGGGGATTTTGGTAATGGGTGATTGCATAAAAATAAATTCAATAGAAAAAGTATAAAATACAGTTTTAAGCTCCTCAGCTTCAGAACATCTGTTTTAACTGTTCATCAAGATGTAAGATCAGGTAATTGTGTGTGTGTATGTGTGTGTGTGTGTGTGTGTGTGTGTGTGTGTGTGCACGCGTGCGCGCATGTATATGTTTTAATTTACAAATTCTTTTCAATAAAATTTTAATTAATAAAAAAGAGAATTTGCCTTTAAAAATCTGAATTTGGCATAGAAAAATGAATCCATAAAACTTCTAAAATGTGATTAAAAAACAAAGTGAGTCATTAATCAGATATATGGAAGAAAGGAGAAAAATTGGATCATTCAAGATTTATTTAATTCATTACATGTATTTAAGATAATGCCTGAAGGAGGGTAGTCTGGTCTTATTGAGTATAGCTATTCATTATAAATAGAGATATATTTGGTGCCACTTATTTAAGTTTTTTGAACATGGATAAAGCTTAAAATAAAATATAAAATTGATGATTCTGAGTTATATGAGCTCTTCAGTTCTTGCTTAGGAAGAATCAGGCATTATTTCAGGACTAATTTCCAGAAATGGAGTTATCAGAGTCATGGTCGAGTGCCCAAGAAAGCCAGTCTTGGTAGACCTCATTAAGACATAATCTCAGTCCCTCAGGGGGAAGAGGTCTCATACACACAAGCATGTGCAGCAGTCCTTGTGAATAGTTTTAAGTACTTCCAAGTGTGTTTTATCATAATAATCTTGTGAAAAGGCAAGGGTGAGGTTTGCTCCATCTTAGCATGGGAAAATAAGCTCTCATGATGATTCTCTCTAATGATTTAAACAGTATTGTAGAGAATTTATGTCTAAAATGATGTCCAAAATATCTCAACTTTGTCTTTCCTAAGGGTTGTTCAGATGTTAAGATGAAGCCAAGCTACTTCTAAATGTTTGGTTTTTTGGAAATTGCATATTTGCACATATTATATTTTGATAAAATTTATGTCTCCTTCCCTCCCTCCATTTCCTCCCCTATCCTCCCACCACTCTTCTTGCCAATTCCATTCTCTCTCTCTCTCTCTGTCTCTTTCATCATGACCACCCCCACCGCAAGTCCATTTAGTGATACCTGTGTGTGTCTGGGTATAAGACCATCTACTGCAGCATGGGTAGACTTTCAGAGGCTACAACTCTGAAGAAAACCGATGCTCCGTCTTTGAGCAGACACCAATTACCAAGCATTTCTCAGCTATGGGTAGGACTTCATGAGCCTCTCCTCTATGTGAGGAATTTGGGCTGGCTTGATCTTGGGCAGGTCTTGTACATGGAGTCACAGCTGTTGTGATTTCACGTGTGCAATGGCCCCTTCAAGTCCAGCAAATATTGTCACATGGCAGATGTTCACCATTTCTGGCTATTAAATTCCCCCTCCTCATGCTATACAATAATCTCTTAGCCTGAAGGAAAAGGAATGTGGTATAGATGCCACATTTAGAGCTGAACACTCCACAGTCATCACTCATCCTTGACATGTTGACCAGTTGTGAGTCTCTGTAGCACTCTGCATCTATCATACAAAGAAATTTCCGTGATATGATTGAGCAATTTCCTAAGATTAGAGGAGAAAGAGAAGAATTTATGGGGTACTTTCTTGTTCATTTTGGCAGAGTGATAGTGTTAGCTTCTCCCCTAGTCATTCACTTTTGAGGGACATGGTTAACAGTACAAAGCTTAAGTTCTATCTTTAAATTTTGTTTTTAGCACATGTCTTAATAATTAAGTTCTCTACAGTCTTAATAATTCAATTCTCTACATACCAAATAATAATAAATTATAGCTTTTAAAATCCTCCTATTTACCTTCTCTCTGGTAAAATTCTATTTTATGGATTGGATCTATTGCAAACCACAGCAGACTCATTTTTACTTGGAATTTATTGTGTTCCATGTACTTTTATTTTTTGGAATATTATTTGAAATGACTTGATAAACCCTGATATAATATCTGAAACATGAAGATGATGTTGCCAAAATCAAGTAGCAAATTCCAACAAGGTTTTCAAAGTATTCCTCACTAGTACTGGGCTCTGGGTTCTGTGGGATTCAAGAAGATTCTTGCTCCATTCTTCCATGTACACACACACACACACACACACACACACACACACACACACACACACCAAAAAAACATTTTAGTCATAAATAATTTATTGAATATACTAGTACCAATCAATCACAAGATGAATAACTAATGTATTAATTACTTTCTGAAAGTATTATTTTTCTATTACTCACTCAGCAAACTGTGCCTCATATATCTTGTCATGGGAATATCACAATAGGAAATCATGCATTCTCTGTGAAATTGTTGTATTTGAAAAACATGCATGTCCTTCTTAGTGTCCCCTCTTTACCTAGCTTCTCTGGGGTTGTGGACTGCAGCCCAGTTACCCTTTGCTTTATATCTAATATCACTTATGAGTGAGTACATGCCATGTTTGTCTTACTGGGTCTGGGTTACCTCACTCAGAATGATTTTTTTCTAGCACAACCCTAGAGAAGCTATGTAAAGAGGAGAACACTAAGGGGGACACACATGGATCACCCCAGGAAGGGGAAAGTGTTAAGATCTCCTGGGTAAACTGGGAGGGGGAATAGAGGGGAGGGGTTAGGAGAGGATAGGAGGTGGAAACATGGGGGAGAGATGGGGAGGGAGAGCAATGAAAGAGATATCTTGACCAATTGTATCATTAAGGGGATGGGGAGAAATCTGCAGCTAGGGAAAACCCCAGGAACTCACAAGATTCTCCCCAGCTAAGACTCATAGCAGTGGTGGAGAGGGTGCTTGAAATAGCCTTTCCCTGCACTCAGATTGGTGTCTACTCTAATTGTCATCATAGAACCTATATCCAGTGACTGATGGAAGCTGATGCAGAGACCCACAGCCAAGCATTTGGCTAGGATCCTGGAGTTCAGTTGAAGACAGGGAGGAGGGATTACAAGAGTGGGGGTGGGGGGCGGTCAGAATACTGATGGGAAAACCCACAGAAATAGCTGACCCAAGCTAGTGGGAGCTCACGGACTCTGGACTGAGAGCTGGAGAGCCTGCATGGGACCGAACTAGGCCCTCTGAATGGGGGTGAAAGTTGTGTGGCTTGGTGTGTTTGTGGGTCCCCTGGCAATGGGACTAGGACTTATCCCGGATATACAAACTGGTTTTTTAGAGCCCATTCCCTATGGTACCATGCCTTACTCAGCCTTGATTCAGGGGAGAGGGGGTAGATCTGGCCCCAACTTGGTATGCCAGCCTGTGCTGATTACCCAAGGGAGGCCTTACCCTCTATGAGGAGGGGATGGGGGTTGGATGGGGGTAAGTAGAAGAGGAGTGGGAGAAGAGGAGGAAAAGAGAACAGGGGTTGGTATGTAAAAGGAAAGAAAAATTAGCCAAGTCAATATCATGAGTATGGAATGCAGAGAAGTTTAGGTCAACATTTTTTTAATGGGAGGTGGTATAAGAACAACTGTTTGATGGATGGTCTAACATAGGACTTTTTTTTTGAAATGAGATCTCATGTTGGCCTTGAATTTGCTATGTATTTAATGATGATCTTCAACTCTCAGTCCCAAGACCTCAAACTCCTTAGTGCTTGGAGGACAGAGATTTGATATCAACCACGGTTCATGTAGTGTTGGTGACCGAACCAAAGGGCTCATGCATGCTAGACAAGAATTCTACCAACTGAACTAACTACATTCACAGTTATACTTATGAGAAGCATGATGGCTATTATTCACTGTTTATTTGACTACATATGGGATGAAATAAAATCCAGAAATGAAGGGCACACACCTTGGAGACAACTTTTGCTTCATTTGAAGTGGGTGAATCCACTTCCAGTCTAAACCTTTGAAGTAGGAAGACACACATCTTTGATCCAGATCTTGAGGCAGGAAGACATACCTTTAATGTGGGCTGTATCTTCTATTGGAAGTCCATAAACGAACATAAAAGAGGGAATCTTCTGCTCTTTGCCTGTCTGCTCTTGCCTTGCTAGCACATCTATTCCTTTACTGGCATTGAAGCCTGTTTCTTTGGTATCCCAGCATATACTGAAAACCGGCCAATGCACCCAACCCTGTGGACTGAGCAACTGTTGGATCCTTAGACTTTCCATTCACAGACAGCAATTGTTGGATTAGCTGGACTGCAGCTTGTAAATCATTCCAACAAATCCCATATAGATTGAGATTAAATCTATAACATCTGTTACTCTAAGGCAGTGGTTCTCAACCTTTGTAATGCTGGGACTCTTTAATATAGTTACTCATGTTGTGGTGACCCAAAAACATAAAATTATTTTCATTACTACTTCATAACTGTAATCTTTGCTACTGTTATGAACTGTAATGTAAATATCTATGTTTTCTGGTGGTATTTTTGTGGTTTTGACCCACAGATTGAGAAATGTTGCTCTACAGAAGCTTGACTAATACAAGAAGTAAAGCACACACATGAATGTATGGCATATGTTAGAATCGTGCTTTCAAGGAAGCAAGCAAAATTTTGTCATCACATTTGATTTACTAATTCCAAAGAAATCTAAGATACAATCATATAAAATGATAATACATTGCACTATATATTTTTTGTTTTTATTGTATTACTCATACAATATTACTGGAACCACTTGATATGTACTCATTAAGACTGCTGTAATGACTTGCCAATGAAAGTGTTCTGTCTGCTTTCCTTTGATTGGCACATCATGTTTGCATACTTTACTCATACCTCAAATGGAACGAGTATCAATAGCCCAACTAACAACCAAACTAAGGTTTTCATGTCTGTTTTGATTCTTTGAGACAGGGTATCCAATGCATAACTTACATTTAAAAACTTAATAAAGATGGGATTTTGGGTTCTTATTTATTAAATAAGCATATAAATAACATTAGGAAAAACATTACTTATACAGTTATTGCATCATGTAGCAGCTGCTACATTTCTGCTTTGAATGATACAGCTAATAGGTGATGAGAGATTTTTACAGTGGCAGATCACCAGAGTAGAAAGGAGAACAATATGGTTTAATTACTTTATTTATTTTTATTTTTTGAAATGTTCTTAATAGAAACGATGAGTAACTGACTTGCTTCAAAATTCAATTCTATTTCCCAGAATGAGAGATTTGAGTATTAGCATAACATTCTGCATTTGAGTTACACTGTGACTTTGTCATCTTTTACATCACAGTGCAGGGAATGGTTCTGATTTATTGCAACATTTTTAAAGGGCAATGCTACTCTGGAACCAGAGAATAAAGCAAAGTGAAAACCACATTTGTCAGAAACTCAGCCTTGACATAGTTTATGATCACTGACTATTGGCTCTATTTATAGGACTGTATTTAAGAATAAGATAATCTAAAAAGATCAAAGGTGATTGATGTTGGCCCATTCATTATTTTTCAGTGTTTCAATTTGGGGCTTTAAGATGGTTATAAGACACAAGATACATGAAGTTATGTGAAAATTGAAGAATATGTAATGCTTTCCGTTTTCATCTGAAGAGAATTATTTTTCTAAATAAACTTGGGTCTGATCCGCATTCCATATAATCACAGTAATTTTGAAAGTACCGAATGAATTATGAACTCCTTCTTTGGCCACACAAGATGTTCAATGGTTATACAAAGCTTTGAATGCAATGGGCTAGTGTGTAAGACAATTACCACCAATGTACAAGACGTTTGACCCTATACATTTTAAGAGCTCAAGTACAAGATATTTACCAGCTATCTGGTTAAATAAATTATTGTATTTTTGCTTTGTTTTAATTTTTATATTGATTTTGACAGTTAATACCACCAGCTCTTAGACCACAAACTCACACAGATATGCCAGACTTTTTCCACAGGTGTTAGGGATCCAAACTCATGTCTGCATGCTTTTGCAGAAAGCACTTTACTGACTGAGACATTTCCAGAATGTTACAACTAGTTTCTTCACTCCATTTCCTATTTTCGTTTGGATCTTAAATGTGCTCATGTATTGAAGGCTTGACCCAGGCTTGTGTCACTCTTGGAGCTTAGTGGCACTTTTAGGATGCGGGAACCACAGAAGGAAGCTATGTCACTTTAATGTTTCCTTAAAGGGAATATTGAGGCCCCACCCTGACTCTGTCTTTACTTTGCTGCCTTCCTGAGGTGAACAGCTTCGTTCTTCTGTGCACTCCAGTCCTGATGCTGTGACTCATCACAGTGTGGAGGTAAAGTGACTGTGATCTGAAACCTCAGAAACTGTACACTCCACTAACTATTTTTCCTTTTAAGTTCATAGCTTCATGTATTTTGTTATAGTGAGAGAAAGTTGACTGATGTACCTCATAGAAGGAAGAAATAAGAGCCATACTTTCCTCAGTTTTTTTTTTGACAAATATTCATTGAATTTAGACAGTGGATAAAATTTTAATGTAAACAACAATATGTTTACAAATCTTCACGTAGCAGTCTTTTTTGACAGTCTTTGCCTCACAAGGTGGTTATTTAAGGTGTGGTCAGTATTAGAAAGCTTAGTAAGCTGCTTAAACCTTAAACTGGTAGGTGAGGAGACAAAAGAATCAAGAAGCATGCATCAAAGACTCATGAGGTCCCTTGAGTTCAAATAAAGCTCAGGATAACTGGATGAGAAAGGCTGACTCACTAATCTAAATGAACTTAATACAGTAAACTGAATACCAGACTTAGTACTTCATGGACATTTTACATCCTCATTTGGACCAAGAATAAAATTTAATTGACATATGCTTTCTGATTTACTAGGTATGCTGGATAACACACTACCCTGAAAAGTAACTTTGTTTCCTGTGTGAAAATTCAGGTGGCAGTGGTGAGTGTTTCCAGATTTTAAAACACAACAGGGCAAAGAATGAAAAGCTGAATTAGCAAAGCTCGATCCATAATTGCTGCTTATATCAGGCAAGGAAAATATTTTATTGCAACTGACCTAAATAATAGAGTGTGGTGGAAAAAGTGAAGCCTGTTTGGTCGAGACACCATGTGAAAATTGAAATACCAAGGGGAAAAGGCAGTTTCACTGAAAATAAAATATTCATGTTGATAAGTTACATAAAACAAAAGATGGAATGTTTTCTGCAGGGAAATTACTTTGTTTGATGAGCTCCATTTATGCATGAGGGAGTTTTAAATTTTTGAAAAACCCCTTGGTTATTTTTTTCTTCTTTCAATTCTAGTGGCTTTAATTTCAGACATAAACAGATGTAAAATTTTCTAGCTGAAAGCTTTTTACTCTGTTTAAAGTTGAATTTATGGCATCAGGAAAAAAAGATGCCTTTTTACCGTGAGTGATTAGGACATCAATAGTTAAGGCATCCACTGCATTTTGAAACTGCCCTATGATAAATATATCTAAATTTGCTTTGTTCACTTTTGATATCATTTTGATTGAAGCATATTCTTGAGGGATGCTGAGTGTCATGGCTGATAACAAATAGCTTGAGCTTTGGCAGCAATCTCATTTGAATGAAATTTATTATATAATGAACTTGCTTGAGTGGTCTGAGAATCTCATGTTAAGGTTTACATGTTTAGTTTTTCAGGTTGGAAAGGTTTTGCTTTTACCTGTTGATTAGTATGGGAGACATTTTAGAACGGCAACAGCAAACACAGATTTGCATTTTATATATTGCTAATCAACCTGGCATTCATAGAAAGAGAAGTAAGATGTGCCTCTATCTCTAGAGACTTAAGTTTCAATGGTAGAATGTCAGACCAAAAGGAACAATAAATGGGTAGATTTTACCACGTAGACTTTTTTGGTTGTGTGTCATGCAGTCAGGGTGCATTGTGACATGGTTTAAAGGGGGTTACTTGTGTCTGTTTCATAAAGATAAGAACAGGCAGAGGAGTGAAAGTACACACTAATGTACTTCTGGTAAGCTTTCACAGTGCTTGTTCACACAAAGTTGTCTGATCCATTAAGGACAGGCCATTATGGAAATGTACTTAGCCAAACATCTATAAACACTGTTCTAGGGAATTACCAAGTGTGGTAAATAAGTAACTCTACTTGTAGAGAGTCTATGAATTTTCTGTCTACATTAAAATAAGTTGTAAACCTCCTTTATTGGCACACTGAGCTCCTGAATAACAAGGATTCAGTTAAGAGACTTGGGACTATGTCATCACTGTGTATGTTACAGAATCATCTAGTGACTACAGCATGTTTTGGAAACTTAGCCAATGCCAAACTAACAAGCAAATATAAACTTTATATTCAGTTATTATTTTACAAATAATAAAGTGAAATAATGGCACATACTTGACCATTATTACTTTTAGATAATTTAAAAGTGTGTGGACCTATAAAAGATAATGCTTAAGAAATTTAAAAGATCTGGAACATCTCCACTTCTTTGTTTAACATAGTGGTTTTGCCATGCTCATGTGCGTTTCATAAATATTGACTGACTGCGAATCCCTAGAGAGCCAAGACAAAATTGGTCCATTTACACTCTGGTCAAGTCCACAGTTATGTGAAGTAGGGAGTGAAGCCAATCAACAGTTTATAACTTAAAATGACAAGTGCACCCGTTAGTACAAGTTGCTGCATGAGTCTGCTCCATGAGAGGAGGAGGCATTTTTGAGAGGAACACATGCAGTTTGAATTCTGAAAAGTAAATGAATGAAAGGCTATGATGGGGAAAAGTTGTGAGTTTTTCATTGCAAGACAACATAATCCTGTCAGGAAACTTGAACCTTAATGATGACAGCTAAGCAGCTATGCAATCCCACTGTGTGAAGCTAGATGCAGAGAAAACAGATTTCCAAGGAAGAGCTGGGTAGAGCCTCAGTTCTTACTGTTTTTAGATTATTTTATTTACAAATCTTATTTATTCATCAGTTAAATGGGTTTAATAATAATACCTTACCTCCTAAGTGTGTTGTATCTATATGCTTTCAACAAAGTACAGAGTAGGGGTTCAGCCAACAAGACTGGAAGAGGCTGTGGTAATCAATCATGAACTTAGCCTATGGTTCCCAGTATGGGCTTTCTACAGAAACTACCTCAAAGCTTGGTGTCTGAGTTGTATTATTATAGATTCTAAGTGAATAAGATATTGTCCAGTTATTAGACTAAAGGAAAGTATGGTAGATTGAAAGAAACAGGCCAATAAAAGGAGGTAGTTGGCACTGGAAAGATGGCTTGTCAGTAAGTGCTTGCCACACAAGTACGAAAACTGGAGTTTGATGCCCAGACACATGTAGAATTTTATGGAATGTTGGTATGTGCTTGTAATCATAGTGCTGGGGACTTGAAAACTGGCAAAATATTGAAGTTTGTTGGCTAGCCAAACTAATATCCTGGTGAGTTTCAAGAAAGTAAAAGACCCTGTCTCAGATGTAAAAGAAAAAACAAAACAAAAAACAAAATGTAGACTATGGTGATATTTTATTTGTGATGAAATGTGATTTCATTTGTATGTTAATAAAGTTGCCTGGAGATGAGAAGTCACAGCGAGCCATAAGCGGGAGTCAGGCAGTGGTAGCACCCGCCCTTAATGTGATCACATGGCAGGCAGAGTCTCTGTGGTCAAGGACACATTCAAAGCAAGGTGACCTGAACTTTTAATCCCAGTACCAACCATAGAGACATAGAGGTCTGTATAGACAGGAAGTGATGAGGA
Organism: Peromyscus aztecus; assembly: GCA_902168405.1. Lineage (NCBI taxonomy): Eukaryota > Metazoa > Chordata > Mammalia > Rodentia > Cricetidae > Peromyscus > Peromyscus aztecus. The sequence continues at coordinate 12,993 of CABHPQ010159946.1, forward strand.
AATCATGTGGTTGGGTTTAGAGCCAATGAGAAGGCAGAACAGAAATACAATAAAAAGACACGACACAGGAAGAGAAGGTCTCTCTCTCTCAGGGGAAGGAGGCAGAGAGTGGTAAGCTAAAGGCTCTGATCTCTGGGCTTTTAATTCTGTATTTGGCTGTTTTTAATTTAATAAGACCATTTAGAATTACATCTCAGGAGTAGACAGCTCCTGAGGAATGACACAGTTATTTGGGATTGTGCCTTGGCTTCTATATCCCTGCACATACACTTTCACAGCAATAACATGGATAACCTGCACATAGACATTTACACAAAGAAAACAGTGGTGTAAATGTGGTCATCAGTGGGGCAGACTCTTTAGGGCCTTTTGGCCTTATTAAGGGACATATGCCATCATTCCAGAAAGAGAGAACTGTTTGGTTGAGAAACACACTTCATCTGTTGCAAAAAAATTCATTTCAGTGGGCTTAAAAAGAGTACATCATCAAGTTGGGAGGGAAAGTGGTTGGGGATATAGGGAGACTCAGGTTTAATGAAAACACATTGTGTTCATGGGTGGAATTATCAAACAATTTATTTACAAAGAAATACTCCTGAAAGGACTTTAGTATCCAGTAAAATGTCCTTAAAATATACCTGCCCAACACTGTATCACCAGCACATGTTAAAATGAGGTTCTAGAATGTCCTTCTACCTGGTATAACTCTAAAATTAAATTAATAAGTTTCAAAAATTAAGTTGATTTGGGGGGACAGATTAAACTGTAACTGTAGATTTTTCCCTGTATTTTAGAATTCTCTTAAGATCTGAAGTACAGAAATTATGGTTGAAATTTTTCTAATTTTAAATTCCTTGGAATGACATGGAAAGAGCATGGCCACAGTAGCTAAGAAAACTAACTTTGAGTATATAGAGATTTAAAAAGTACCACTGTTTAGTCTATCTGACTGGAGTGCATGTCTGAAGAGAGTACTGATCCACTTAGAAGAAGTGAAATTCAACAAAGAAAGTCTAGCTCAGTTATCTAACCAGATGCTTGATGACTGACAATGGTATTTCTAACTGCTGTGAGTTAGGAGAAAAGCAAGTAAACTGTATGACAGCAGAGGAAAATCCAAATATAGATTTGCCAGGGTGATGTTTTCCACTTCATCTTAAACAATTTACCCCAGCAGAGAGTCCCGCCACTAGGACCTAGGCCCTGGGGAGTAACCTGTGCCCCAGAACCCCCACCCATCACTGCCCCAGTTTCCTGACAGCAGGGAAGACTCCTGCAGCCAGATTTCCCCACCAACAACCCCATCTGACCCTGCAATCTGCAAGACCCACTCCGTACCCCAAACCCACCTATCCCCCTGAGACCTCAGAGGCTTCCTGAGACACAGAATCCACCAGCTTTGATTGGATCAAGAGGTGAGTGACTCTTTTCCCATCCAGAGAGTGCTGCCTCTAGACAGGCTCTGGAGTACAACCTGTAGCCTCTACCCCTACCCATCATCTCTGTCTCAGTTGAAGGCCAGAAGAGAAGACTCCTGTGGACAAGCTTCTTCATGAACTCCCTCTGTCTGACCCTGCAATCTATACAACCTACTCCCTAATCCAAACCTACCCATCCCCCTGTGACATCAGCAGCTTCCTGAGACACGGAGTCCACCAGCTCTGATTGGACCAAGAGCAGCTCCCTCAGACACAAACACCTCTTGCACCTATTGGAGAGATGGGTAGACACCAGTGCAAAACTATATACAACAACATAAAGATCAATATGGCACCACCAGAACCTAGTGGTTCTGCAACAACAAGACTTGAACATCACAGCATAGAAGAAGCAGAAGAAAGCGACCTTAAAAATCACATTCAGAAGATGGTAGAGGCATTTAAAGAGGAAATGAAAAATTTCCTTAAAGAAATTGAGGAAAAGACAAACAAAAAATTGGAAGAAATCAATAAATCCCTTAAAGAAAGACAAGAAAAAGCAATTAAACAAGTGAGGGAAGCAGTTCAAGACCTGAAAATTGAAATAGAAACAATGAAGAAGACACAAGCTGAGGGAATGAGGGAAATAGAAAACCTGAATAAATGAACAGGAACTACAGAGGCAAGCATAACCAACAGAATACAAGAGATGGAAGAGAGAATCTCTGGCATGGAGGATACAATAGAGGAAACAGATTCATCAGTCAAAGAAAAAACTACAGCAAAAAAAGTCATAACACAAAACATCCATGAAATCTGGGACACCATGAAAAGGACAAACCTAAGAATAACAGGAATAGAAGAAGCAGAAAAATACCAAACTCAAAGGCATAGAAAATATATTCAACAAAATCATAGAAGAAAACTTTCCCAACTTAAGGAAGGAAATACCTATGAAGATACAAGAAGCTTACGGAACACCAAATAGACTAGACTACCCAAAAAAAGTCCCCTCTGCACATAATGATCAAGCTACTAAACATACACAATAAAGAAAGAATATTAAGAGCAGCAAATGAAAAAGGCCAAGTGACTTATAAAGGCAGATCCATCAGAATAAAGCCAAAACATACTGGACAGACATAATGCAGAAACTAAGAGATCACAGATGCCAGCTCAGACTACTATAGCTAGCAAAACTTTTAGTCACCATAGATGGAGTGAACAAGACATTCCAAGACAAAACCAGATTTAAACAATACCTATCCACAAATCTAGCCCTACAGAAAGCACTAGAAGGAGAATTCCAACCAAAGGAAGTAAGATGCACCCACAAAAACACAGGCAATAGATAACCCCATAGCAGCAGATTCCAAAGAAAGGAAATACACACACACACACTACCACCAAAAAATAACAGGAATTAACAATCATTGGTCATTAATATCCCTTAATATCAATGGACTCAATTCACCTATAAAAAGACACAGGTTAACAGAATGGATACAAAAACAGGATCTATCCTTCTGCTGTATACAAGAAACACACCTCAACTTCAAAGATAGACACTACCTCAGAGTAAAAGTCTGGGGAAAGTCTTTCCAATCAAATGGTCTTAAGAAGCAAGCTGGTGTAGCTATCCTAACATCCAACAAAATAGACTTCTAACTAAAATGAATCAAAAAAGATCTAGAAGTACATTATATATGCACTACCAAGATGAAGTTTCAGTTCTGAACATTTATGCCCCAAATACAAAGGCACCAACATATGTAAAAGAAACATTACTAAAGCTTAAATCACACATCAAATCCTACACATTAATAGTGGGAGACTTCAACACCCCATTCTCACCACTGGACAGTTCTACCAGATCAAAACTTAACAGAGAAATAAGGGACTTAACTGATGTTATGACTCATATAGACTTAATTGATATCTACAGAACATTCCATCCTAACAAAACAAATATACCTTCTTCTCAACACCTCTTGGAACCTTCTCTAAAATTGATCACATACCCAGTCACAAAGCAAATCATTGGAATAACCTCCTGTATTCTATCAGACCATCATGGTTTAAAGTTAGATTTCAATAACAACAAAAATTACAGAAAACCTACAATCTCATGGAAACTAAACAATGCTCAACTGAATCACCAGTGGGTCAAGGAAGAAATAAAGAAATAAAGAATTAAAGACTTCCTAGAGATCAATGAAAATGAATATACTACATACCCAAACTTATGGGACACTATAAAAGCAGTGCTAAGAGGAAATTCATAGCACTAAATGCCCACATAAAGAAGTTGGAGAAATCTCACACTAGTAACTTAACACACCTGAAAGCTCTAGAACAAGAAGAAGCAAAGTCACCCAGGAGGAATAGATGCCAGGAAATAATCAAATTGAGAGCTGAAATCAATAAAATAGAAACAAAGAGAACAATACAAAGAATCAATGAAACAAAGAGTTGGTTCTTTGAGAAAATCAACAAGATAGACAAGCCCTTATCCAGACTAACCAAAAGGCTGAGAGAGAGCATCCAGATTAACAAAATCAGAAATGAAAAGAGAGACATAACAACTAACAATGAGGAAATCCAGAGAATCATCAAGTTATACTTCAAAGACCTGTACTCCACAAAATTGGAAAATCTAAAAGAAATGAACAATTTTCTGGATAGGTACCACATACCTAAGTTAAATCAAGACCAAATGAACTATTTAAATAGACCAATAACCTCTAAGGAAATATAAACAGTCATTAAAAGTCTCCCAACCAAAAAAAAAAAAAAAGCAAAAGAAAAAAAAGACCCAAAAAACCCAGGACCAGATGGTTTCAGTGCAGAATTCTGCCAGAATTTCAAAGAAGAGCTAATACCAATACTCCTCAAATTGTTCCACACAACAGAAACAGAAGGGACACTACCAAACTCTTTTTATGAGGCTACAGTAACCCTGATACCCAAACCACATAAAGATGCAACAAAGAATGAGAATTACAGAGCAATCTCCCTCATGATCATTGATGCGAAATTACTCAATAAAATACTGGCAAACCGAATCCAAGAACACATCAAAGAAATGATCCACCATGATCACGTAGGTTTCATCCCAGACATGCAAGAATGGTTCAACATATGAAAATCTGTCAATATAATACACCATATAAACAAACTGAAAGAAAAAAAAACCACGTGATCATCTCATTAGATGTTGAAAAACCCTTTGACAAAATCCAACATTCCTTCATGATAAAGGTCTTAGAGAGATCAGGAATGCAAGGAACATACCTCAACATAATAAGCGCAATTTACAGCAAGCAAACAGTCAACATCAAATTAAATGGAGAGAAACTCAAAGTGATTTCACTAAAATCAGGAACAAGACAAGGTTGCCCACTCTCCTCATATCTATTCAATATAGTACTCGAAGTTCTAGTTAGAGCAATAAGACAATAGAAGGAGATCAGGGGATACAAACTGGGAAGTAAGAAGTCAAACTTTCCCTATTTGCAGATGGTATAATAGTATACATGAGTGACCCCAAAAATTCTACCAGGGAACTCCTACAGCTGATAAACATCTTCAGTAATGTGGCAGGATAAAAGATTAACTCATAAAAATCAGTAGCTTTCCTATATACAAATCATAAAAGGACTGAGAAAGAAATCAGAGAAATATCACCCTTTGCAATAGCCAAAAATAATATAAAATAACTTGGGGCAACTCTAACTAAGCAAGTGAAGGACCTGTATGACAAGAACTCTAAGTCTCTGAAGAACAAAATCAAAGAAGATATCAGAAAATGAAAAGATCTTCCATGCTCATGGATAGGTAGGATTAGCATAGTAAAAATGGCAATCTTACCAAAAGCAATCTATAGATTCAATGCAATCCCCATCAAAATCCCAACACAATTCTTCACAGACCTAGAAAGAACAATACTCAACTTCATATGGAAAAACAAAAAACTCAGGATAGCTCAAACAATCCTGTGTGATAAAGCAACTTCTGGAGGCATCACCATCCCCAACCTCAAGCTCTACTATAGAGATATAGTAATAAAATCAGCTTGATAATGGCATAAAAACCAACATGTGGACCAGTGGGATTGGACTGAAGACCCTGACATTAATCCACACACCTATGAACACCTGATTTTTGACAAAGAAGCTGAGACCTTACAATGGGAAAAAGAAAGCATCTTCAACAAATGGTGCTGGCATAACTGGATGTAAACATGTAGATGATTGCAAATAAATCCATATCTATGACCATGCACAAAACTCAAATCCAAGTGGATCAAAGACTTCAACACAAATCCAGTTACACTGAACCTGATAGAAGAGAAAGTAGGAAGTAGTCTTGAAGCCATTGGCACAGGAGACAACTTCCTAAATATAACACCAGTAGCGCAGAAACTGAGAGCAACAATTAATAAATGGGACCTCTTGAAACTGAGAAGCTTCTGTAAGGCAAAGGACATAGTAAATAAGAAAAAATGACAGTCTACAGAATGGGAAAAGATCTTCACCAACTCCACATCTGACAGAGGGCTGATCTCCAAAATATATAAAGAACTCAAGAAACTAGACAGCAAAACACCAAATAATCTGATTTAAAAAATGAGCTACAGAGCTAAACAGAATTCTCAACAGAAGAATCTCAAATGGCTGAAAGACATTGAAGAAATTGCTCAACATTCTTAGTCATCAGGGAAATGCAAATCAAAATGACTCTGAGATACCATCTTACAACTGTCAGAATGGCTAAGATCAAAAACATTGATGACAATTTATGTTGGAGAGGATATGGAGCAAGAACACTTTTCCATGTTGTTGGGAGTGTAAACTTTTAAAGCCACTTTGGAAATCAGTATGGTAACTTCTCAGAAAATTGGGAATCAATCTACCTCAAGGCCCAGATATACTACCTTTGGGCATATAACCAAGGAATGTTCAATCATACCATAAGAACACATGCTCAACTATGTTCATAGCAGCATTATTCATAATAGCCAGAACCTAAAAACAACCTAGATGCCTCTCAACCGAAGAATGGATAAAGAAAATGTGGTACATATACACAAGGGAGTACTGCTCAGCAGTAAAAAACAATGATATCATGAAATTTGCAGACAAATGGATGGAAATTGAAAATATTATCCTGAGTGAGATAACTCAGACTCAAAAGAACAAACATGGTATGTACTCACTCCTAAATGGAAACTAGATGTAAAGCAAAGGATAACCAGACTACAACCCATAGCTCCAGAGAAGCTAGCTAACAAGGAGAACCCTAAGAGGGACACATGGATCTCCCTGGGAAGAGGAAATAGATGAGATCTCCATGAGTAAACTGAAGGTAAGGGGGGCAATGGAGGGTAGGGGATGGGGAATGAGAATATAAGGTAACAGGATGGTCGAGCTGGAACCAGGACAGAATAGGAGTGCATTGAAAGACATACAGTGATAGAAAGGGACATCATGGGGTTAGGCAGAAACCTGGTTCTAGGAAATTTACCAGGAATCAACAAGGATGACCCCAGCTTAGACTACTAACAATAGTGAAAAGGGTGACTCACCTGGCTTAACCCACTAATCAGATTGGTAAATACCCTAACTGTCATAGAGGCTTCATCCAGTAACTGATGGAAGCAGATGCAGAGATCCACAGCCAAGCACCAGGCTGAGCTCCAGGAGTCTAGTCAAAAAGAGGGAAGAGGGATTCTATTAGCAAGGGATATCAAGATCATGACGGGCAAACCTACAGAGACAACAAAACCAAACTAGTGGGAACTCATGAACTTTAAACCAACAGCTGTGGAGCCTCCATGGGATTGGACTGGACCCTCTGCATAAGGGAGACAGTTGTGTAGCTTGATCTGCTTAAGGGGCCCCCTGGCAGTAGAATCAGGATCTATCCCTAGTGCATGAGCTGGCTTTTTGGAACCCACTACCTATGGTGGGATACCTTGAACAGCCTTGATGCAGGGTGAGGGGCTTGGACTTGCCTCATTTGAATGTACCAGGCTTTGCTGACTCCCCATGGGAGGCCTTACCTTTTCAGAGGAGGGAATGAGGGCTGGATTTGGGGGGACTATGGAAGAAGAGGGAAGAGAGGGGGCTCTGTGGATTGTATATAAAATTAATAAAAAAGTCTTAATAATAAAAAACTTGAAGATGCTCTGTGTTCTGCAGTATAAAATATTCTGCCCATATATAATCATTTATATTAGGAAATCCATCTCATTAGTACATAGATTTATTTTATCTTTAACAAAAAAAAATAAAAACTATTTATCCCTTTGTACCTCTGGACTAGTACAAATCAACTCTGTCATTCTATCTTGTTTCTCAGGAAAGGCATTTCTTGCCCAAAATATATTCTGTGATATTGAACATGAGAGAAGCAAAGAGAAGAAAAATTGTTGTCAGTGAATAAATATCCCTTTCAATAAGTTAAGGGTTTCAAAGTCCATAGTTTTATTTTTTACATGAGGAACAACTGTGCTTATTGTAGGACGTGAATAAATAACAATGTGATTGATATCTTGAACCTCCATTAAAATGAATTATTTTGCCCTTGCATTTTTCTTCTCATGAAAAAACTCGATGATAATTGGAATATAATTAAATACATTTATCCCCCATGAAAGATTTTAATATTGTAAAAATATTTCCCTATGAATTATAATTGTTGAAGTAGTTCCTTCCCACTTGAAATTAGTGTTGTTTAGCTTGGGATAAGAACATGTGAGGTTGCATCACTGTCAGAGAGGACGTTTTGAAAAATCTCTTCAACTTTGTGCCAGAAGTGGATTAAAAGTTGAATTAAGGACTAGACTATGTATGGAGTATGAGGTAATTAGCAGTGACTTTTATTTTTCTTCACAAATTTTCTGAATTGTAAACTCGTTTGTCCACACTACTTTTACATTTTCAGGCAGCAGATTCCACTACAGCCTTAGATTTGTTTCTACTGTTCTGTGTCTTAATCAACAGATCACTGTGAGGGTCTTAAACCAACCTTCCACTGGCACTTCCTATAGTTAGTCATGTTTTGCTTGTCTGCCTGTTTACTACATCACAAGAAGACTATAAAACTTGTGTGTGTTGTGAATAACTTTCTGGTATGGGTGCCTGAAAGGAGGCTACATGCCATAGGGACTCAGAGGCATCTTATTAAGAGAGTAAATAGTGTTCTTGTTACAGGACACATGCTAAAGGTAGACAGTGTGGAGGAAAGTTCCAGAAAGTAGATCATGGAGTGTTTTCCGGAAATAGTGAGATGTTTATGACTTTGCCTGTGAGCACTTGTGTTTGTGTGTGTGTGTGTGTGTGTGTGTGTGTGTGTGTGTGTGTATGTATGTGTGTGTGTATGTACATGTGGTATATGTGTGTATGCTTGTATATGTGTGAGAATGTCTACTTGTGAATGTATATGTGTATGATGTGTGTGTGTCCATATAAATGACATGTTTGTATACACACATACACTCACTCATTCATAGACTTAAAGTATACCAGACTTTATTCACCCTCACAACTTTAAAATGAGAAAATTTTTTGGAAAAGAAAAAAAGGGACATTGATTTTATGACTTCTACAGAAATTCACAACTGGTCAAATTGCAGGAACAACTGAATTGCCCACAAGGTACTCAACCCAATAGATAAGTCTACAATGTGACTCCTATATCCAAGGCTTGGTAACATTACAAAAGATGGTGTGGAAATATTTTAAGAGTGAGAGGACCAGGACAACTGCAAGATAATGTCTTCTAATATGACAGGGCAGCTGCACCCATGAAATTCATAATGTGCTCTCCAAAACAACATCAGCATAATGACAATATCCGCTGACCTGCTGGTATGGATAGGATACATCTCACAAGGACCCACCCATGGATGAAGAGCTACAGTCAGCTACTGAGAGAGAGAGAATCAGTGTTCTCCAGGGAGGAGCCCCTGATAGGCTATCGAGTCCCAAGTGCTCAGTCCCAAACACATATACATATGAACAATAATACTACATGGACTCAAAAGGCGGGGGGAGGGGGAGAATCCGTGGCTGATATGTAAAATTAAATTAAATTATAAAATAAAATTAAAAAATACACTATTAATATATGAAATTCTCAAAAAAAATATACAAGAAAGTAACTAGGGCAGGGAGGCAGATGAATCAATCAGTGTTGAGCTGGGGGAGGGATGAACATGACCAAAGCACTTCGTATGAAATTCTCAAAGAACTAATTATAAAAATTAATTTTCTTATTTGCATTTGTTATTTATAGTGACACTAGCTTTCATTGCTACTGTAAACAAAACAGAACCTACTATTTACTTATCACTCTGTTGATCCAATAACTATCTCAAAGTGTACTAGTTGTATACTAGATAACTTGGCAAATAACATTATTTATACTTTTTTTTAAGACATAAATAACTTTGTAATGATTTTACTTGGATCTTTAGAAGGAAATTAATACCTTAAAAAACAATACCCAGAGAAGACTGTGGATAATTGTTTTGTGTGTAATTTTGCGTGTTCAACATTTGAGAATTGTTGAATGGGTGAGTTCAGGTTCATAGTGAACTAACACAAAAACGTCGACAAGATGTATCATCAGAAAAGCTAACAGGAGAATGTATATGCTGAAGTGAGAAGAAGAAAAGCCAGGGCGCTTGGTTCTATGGGTAAGTTACATGATGGGCAATGTGTTTGCCATTAAAGAGAGAACAAGAAAGAATAGCAGACAGATGAAGAATCAGAGAATAGCAGGAGCAAAAATGGACAGTTGTCCAGTTTTTAATTCAGAATAAAAGAAAAGGAGAGAAGTAGAAGTTGAATTTAACAGAGTCTGGGGAACCCATGAGGATCGTTTCAGCCAGATCGTAACGTGTTTTCCCTGGCTTTGAATAATGTGTTTGCACAGTTACATCGTGTAACCCTATACACACTGCACAGGCTTGTGGTAAGCGAGGCAGCTGGTGCTTCTCCCATTTCACAGATTGCAAAGAGAAGCCTGGTTGCCAAGGTCATGCATCAGGTAAATAACATAAGGGAGAGCAGCCGCGTCCTGACTTCAACATTTTGAACTCTTCTGTGTGTGGTGTGCATCTTGAAACAGGAGGAGGCGGAAATCTGCTGCGAGAAGGGAAGCATTCTAGGCAGTAATCCAAAAGTGGTCCCTGGTCGCCCACCCTCTCAAACTACTACCACAGCCAGCTCATCCCCGCAGACCAACATGCTCCAGCAAGCACTGGCTGTCACGAAGGAGCCAGGGTAACACTGGATACTTGCTTTTTTTTTTTTATATTACCATACATACACATTCTACCAAGTGCTGCAGATAGAAACATGAACAAAAACAGCCATTGTCTCAGCCTTTGGAAAGATAACTTTTTACTGGGAGATAGGCTTTTTAGCAAGTAACAGAAATTACTTTGAGTATAATCTCAAGCACAAAGTCATGATGTGAGGTAGTTTGAGAAACTTTTAATGGGTTTCACCTTACCATTGAGATCAGGCCATGCTTTGTTTATCTGACACAATAATAAGTGTGTGAAGAAGGGAAAGAAATTAAAAGATGTGTGGTAGGTGGGTCGTATGTGTTTCCATTTTTAATGCTGTAGAAATCTCCAAAATGATTTCTACAATGGCCATATTAAATTTTAATTCACCAACAGTAAATAAATGTTCATTTCTCTCCACATCCTCTCCAACACTTGTCAGATATGTTGATGACAGCCATTCTGTCTAGGGTGAGATGAGATCTAAACGTAGTTCTGATTTGCATTTCTCTGATAGGTACGGATACTGAAATCCCCTCTTTTTTTTTTTCATAATTTCAGAGATTTTTGGCCACTTGTGTTTGTTGTTTTTTTTTTTCCAACTACCTATTTAGTTCATTTGCACATTTGCTGATAGGCAGTTTTCATCCCTTGGTATTTAATTTGTGCAGTTCTTTATAAATTCTGGATATTATCTCCTTGTCTGCAGTATAGCTGGTAAAGATATTCTTCCATTTTCTGGGCTGTCTTTTAACTCTGCTATTTCTTTGCTCTTTGCTGCACAGAACTTTTATCCACATGTAGTCCTACCTGTTGATACTTGGAGTGAGTTTCTGCCCTGTGGGTGTCCTGTTTTAAAAGTTATTAATTAGCCCAATATCTTGAAGGACATTTTTTGTCCTTTTTTTTCTAAAAAAAAAAAATCAGTGTTTCAGGTTTTAAATCAAGGAGTTTGATCCTTTTTAAATTGATAAAACTAGAAAATTTCATGCTCTATCACAGAGATATTTCCATCCCCATCTTTATTACTGCTTTAGTCAGTATAGCAAAGAATTGGAGTCAACATGGTTTGTCCATCAACAAAAGAATGGATAATATAAACTTGGTACACATGCACACACACGTGCATGAGAGCACACACGAGTACATATAATGGAATACTACTCAGCACTAAATACAAAATAAAGTTTAAATTTAAAAAATTTGTAGGAAAATGGATGGATTTAATATATAATATTAAGGCTACACTTTCTCATAAGTAAGTAAACTACATGTTTTCTGTTATATGAGAAATCTAGCCAATGATACATGTCTATAAGTAAGCAAATGTACATGTGGGCAAAAGAAAACATGAGCAAAGGGGAAGAAGAAAAGCTAACTATATTTTATATAGAAAGTGTAAAACGTAGTGTGAAGCTTCACAGCTTCTGTTTCAAATGTCAATTCTAACTTTATGTAAGTTCATTAAGCTACATAGATTTTTTAAAAATAATAAAGCTTATGACTTTTTAAAATGAAGAAATTAAGTAAACCAGGGGGTTCCCCAGAAGGATTCACATATGTGAAGAAATGAGAGAATTCAACATGACAGGAGTTTTAGTTTCCGTTTTAACATACTTGGAATTTTTCTGTTCATGCTGTGGATGGTAAGACTGAGGCATTTTATTTTGATTCGGTATTTTTTCCCTAAATGATAATTCTTGAAAGACAAATTACAATAATTTGTTAAGTGACCTTATTAGCTTGGCTGAGAGTCACACATCAGGGATGTCTCTCAGGAAGTTGGAGAGTGCGATGCTGGATGAGGCAGAGTTGTTTTTTGTCAAGTGGGAACAAGTGATTAAGAAGCCAGATAATACCAGATCAGTTAATATCAGGTCATTTCAGGTCACTTTTCTTGTAAGAGTCAAAAAGAAGGGGATTTCACTGTCCTGCTACCTCAGATTAGCAGGACCTCTGCCTCGAATTTGTATGAGCCTCTTGTTTTCAGGAAAAACAGAACAACACAAAATAAAAACAAACAAACAAACAAAAAACCCAGACTATTGGTAGAGATTCTTGCTTCCTCAAGTTTTCAGTTTGGTTGCATGGTCCTCAGCACAAAGAATTCTGTTAGGGTTTGGACTAATTAGGTCTGGTCTGAAACAATGGCTTCCTACACACGAAGGAAGAAATATATTGGTTACTATAAAGTATTTATTCTCTCTCTGTGTGTGTGAAAGAGAGAAGGGGCAGGTGGGGAAGAGAACTATAATCACACGTGTCTTGTATTTATGTGGGATAGATTTCTGCTCCTCTGAAAATATTGGCCTCAGTCACAACAGCCCTACAATCTAGAAGCACTGCAGTGGTCAACTGCTATCTTTTTGGGTTGTCCAGTATGGCAACAATAAGCCACATGTGACCATGAACACTTAGAATTTTAAATTTTTCTTCAATTTTAATTAAAAAAGCTACATATGGTTAGTATCAACTGTACAGGGCCACATAAGGGGAATTCAGGAAAAGACTTTTGAGTTCCTGCTACAATAAGTTTGATACATTTGACATAAACTTTATGTTTTTTGTGTTTTGTGGCCTGAATGTAATTGAAAAATGTGTTTTCTTGGTATAAGGGAGAACTTACCTTGACAAAAATGTAGGTGTGAACAAAAGCTCATTTTCCAAACTCACTAGGGGAATAAAAGCTGAACATGTTTATATATATAAAAAAAATCCACCAAAACATCTAAATAGAAATCCACAGAAAGTGATTTTTTCCCCAGAACCCCAAAGAGTTAATATAAACAACTTGCTTTATATTTCCATTTGAGTAAAACTACTTGTAAAAAGAAAGAAATCACAAAAACAAAATGAATAAAATGAATAAAACTAATTATGTAATGAAACCATCAGGAAAGCCTAATGACTAATTCATAAAATGAAATGGGAAAATAATCTGTGGTCAGCCAAGGCATTTCTCTCATTGTATCTGATATGTTAGATTTCTATAAAACTTCCTTTCTCCTTAAAAATACATATAATTGGATATGAATACATACTGTGAATATGGAAAATGAAAATCTTATGAAAGTATACATAACAAAAAGTACATTTTGGATAAAGTGGTGACTCTGAGGATAAAAGCACTTGCTGCCAGGCATAATGAACTGAGTTGTATCCCTGGGACCTAGATGGTGGAAGGAAAGGACCAACTCTTGCAAATTATAGTCTGAGCTCTACATGAACACAGCCACATTCTCATACACATATGCACATGCACACACACAAACACACACACACATACACACACACACACACACAAACACATTCTCATGTACACACACACTTGAGCACACATACATGCACACAACCACTGTTATGGAATATTATTTTAAGATGTGTTATGTATGTATATGCTGTGGAACATTTGCTTTAATGATGCAAAGATGTGTTGCATTCTTTTATGTTGCATTTGTTTAATTCTGTGAAACTGTGTTATTTTGTCTGTCTAAAACACCCTATTGATCTAATAAAGAGCTGGATGGCCAATAGCCAATAGAGAGGCAGGAGAAAGGATAGTCGGGCTGGCAGGCCAAGAGAATAAATAGAAGGAGAAATCTGGGAAGAGAGATCAAGGAATGAGAGAGGAAGGAGCAGGACTCCAGGTGCCAGTCACACACCCACCCAGCTACATAGCCAGACATGGAATAAGAAGGAAAGAAAAGATATACAGAGATAGAGAATGGTAAAAGCCCAGAGGCAAACGGTAGGTGGATAATTTAAGTTAAGAAAAGCTGGCAAGAAACAAGCCAAGCTAAGGCTGGGCATTCATATGTAATAATAAGCCTCCATGTGTGATTTATTTGGGAGCTAGGTGGTAGGCCCCCAAAGAGGTAAAGAGCCAAAAGAGTAAAAATAATCAGCTATAAACCACATTATCATGCATACACATACACATACACAACCACATTCTTACACACATGCATGCACACAGAAACAGTAAATAGATAAATAAATATGTAAATGAGGGAAAGGTGTATTTTGCATCTTGGTTATATCATAGCTACCTACTAACTTTACTCAGTGATAATAATAATCATGGTAGGTGCTAAATTTCAGAGCTATGTTAATTACTCCTCAATGTACAAATTATCTATTGTAATTTCATTGATCTTCTAAATCCTTGGTCAATGTGTAGAAATATACATCCCATGTAAAATTAATTCATTGAGGAAAATGCATACTGGATGAATGAATGGTGTCTGAAGCACAGTGAGCTAAAGTGAGTGAAAATTTGGGTATTAAATTGTGGTGACTGAACAGATTTAAAAGCAGACATTCTGATAGAGCTGAAGATGTTAAAAGGAAAAAGGGACAAGGAAATGAGTACGTCACTAGGGAAGGAGGTTATGTCTTAAATATGAGGACCACCAAGAACTTCAGAGTTCTGTCTCTAATAAAGACTTGAAAGAATAATTGGGCAAGACATGATGTTCAAAGGCCTAAACGCAGATGCTGGTCTAACTTCTCCCAGGCTGACATTGTTGAAATGTGTTAATTAATTAATAGTGCCATTCATTGAAAAAATCATAGTTACACTCTATGTATGGTATGTTTTGTCACTAAATATTTTATGAGTGTCTCTGTTAAATGGATGGAACTAGAAAAAAATCATCCCAAGTAAGGCAACCCAGACTCAGAAAGACAGACATGGTATATTGTAGATGAATTTCTAAACGATCTTATTAAATAAAAAGACATGGAGCCAGGTATAGGGGTGAAAGCCTGAGAGAGATCAGGGAAATAGGGAAAGTCACAGCTAACCTTACTTCACCAATTCTGCAGCTTGCAAATGTGAGTTACTTCCTGTATACCCATACCTATATGCCTTGCTCTTCTGCCATCTGATTTGCTCTCTCTGTCCAGCTACATCACTTCCTCTTCCTGTCCAGTTCTGTCACTTCTTGTATATCTGTACAGAAAGACCTCCATGGTAACTAGTGTTGACATTTAAGGTGTGTGCCACCATACCTGGCTCTGTACTTACTTAAAATGGATACTATTCATTAAGAAAAGGATATTCACTCTACAGTCTACAGGCCCAGCGAGGCTAAGAAACAAGGAAGACTCTAGGGAATCTACCTGGGAATGGGAGATAGAATATATTTTGAGGGTAGACTTGGGCAGGTGGGGATAGAAACAAAAGAGATCAGGTGGGAGAGGGTGAAATGGAGGGCAGAGCACGGGGAGAGATAATTGGAACCCTGCAGAAGAGGGGAAGGAAGGAGTGTAGGAATTAGAAGGGTCAAGGACACCAGGAGAACATGGCCCATAGAATTAATTAAGCAAGGCTCATAGGGGTTCACAGAAACTGAAGTGCTAATGATGGAGCCTGCATGGGCCCTTGCTAGTTCCTCTGCACATATGTTATAGTAGAGCTTAGGGTTTTTGTGGGCCTCCTAACAGTGGGAGTGGGATTGTCTCTGACTCTTCTGTCTGCTCTTGGGACACTTTACCTCTAACTGGGTTGCCTTCTCCAGCCTTGATATGAGGATTTGTGTCTGTCTTACTGCATGTTGTTATGCCATGTTCAGTTGATATCCCTGGAAGGCCTGCTCTTTTCTAAAGGTAAATGGAGGAGCAGTGAATCTGAGGGAGAGGGGAGGTAAGTGTGGGGGAACGTTGGGGGAGTGGAAACTGCCTTTAGAATGTATTGCATGAAAAGAGAATATAAAAATAGTTTTGTGTAGTGCTTATTCACTCTACTATTAGCTCCATAGTCAATGACTTCCAGGAAAGTGATTGCATGCTGGGTTCTGACTGTTTCGCCTATGGAATGTATTGCGCAATACTTGGATTCTTCATTGTTCTCAAAGGCCAAGTTCATTATAAAATGCAAGCATCTACTTCTTAGTTGGAAATATGAAACAGGTTGTTCTGTATTCAATCAATATAACCTGACAGATGGCTAGATATATTTGTCAACTTGACACAAGATAGAATAGCCTAGAAAAAGAGTCTGCATGAGGAGTTGTCTAGATTAGGTTGGCTATGAACATGTCTGTGAGAGGATTCTTTTGATAATGTTAATTGAGGTAGAACCATCTGCCCACTTTGAGTGGCACTGTTCCCAGGCAGGGAATGCCATTGTGTAAGGGAAAAGAAAAGAAACTAATCCCAAGCAAGTATGAATGTATGTTTTGTTCTCCATTTCTGATCATGCATATGATATAATCAACTGCCTAAAGCTTCTCCTTCTGTGACTTTCCTGCTATGATGGATTGAAACCTGGAACAGTGAGCTGAAGTAAACCTTTTTGTCCCTGAATCATTTCCTGTGGATATCTATCACAGTTACAGGAAATAAAACAAAGATAGCCCACAAAAAATTGCTAAGATGCTACATTATCATAATAATAACATCATTATATATAAAAGGCTTATGAAAGAGGTCATGACACTAATTTGGAATATTAATGAGTATATTCATCGAAGTCTAGAGAGAAGTAAAATGATGTGCCCATACTGGCATAATTGATGATATTGGTTACCACTATTGTTATCCTGTACTTAATATGTGATAACTACTGAGTGTAGTCCTTCCTACAGCATCATAGGGCAACCATCATTATTAACCACTTACACCTTTCTGCTGAGGACCCTGAGAAAAAGAAGCATTTTCTTTTCCTTTTTTTTTTTTTTTTCGTTTTTTTGAGACAGGGTTTCTCTGTGTAATTTTGGTACCTGTCCTGGATTTCACTCTGTAGACCAGGCTGGCTTCGAACTCACAGAGATCTGCCTGGCTCTGCCTCCTAAGTGCTGGGATTAAAGGCATGCACCACCACTGCCCGGCCAGAAAAGAAGCATTTTCAAAGTTACTTGGCTGGTGAGTGATGGAACTGGAGTTCCATCTAGAAGAGATTTTATTTACCTCAGGAAGAGATAATTGCTCAGAAATAGATGAAGAGGTTTTCCTTTCAAACAGTACAGACAGAAGAGTCACTTCTGCCTAAGACCTGACTTTTAAAAATATGATATTTTTTAAAATCTATTTTTCTCTTGAAAAACAAAATTATGGCTCCATTTCACTTAAGGAGTATCTTGATGTTATTTATCAGGAGTAAACCAGAGAAGTCATTAAAATCTCCTCATTTAATCCATGAACACATTCTCCTAGGGTACATAAAAGGTGTTCAGTTGATCATAAAAACATTCTGTGTCTAAAACAGAACATAGATCATACAATTAAAAAATAGAACTTGTAAATTTAATGTATATTGCAATACAGTGCCAATAGAAAATCCAATGTTTCCACTGAGTATATTAAAATTAATGATGTTCATTAGTTCACCTTATACTATCCACTTAATTTTCATATATATATATATATATAAATTTGAAATCTGATTTGTATTCAAGGAAGAAAGGCGATCTATATTCTTATCGTGGACTGTAATGTTTCCACTCCGTAAGGAACATTTGAAAGAGAACTATTTTGTTGACACAAGTACATGCAAAGTCCCGGGTCAGGTTCATAATAGATATTTAATATTACTCGATGTACTTTGATAGTTTTCCAAATCCAAAATAGAGTTATTTTGTAGCTCTACTAATAAGCTATTACTCTGAATGTGTAACTGATTTCTATTGAGGGGGCAAAGTTCTAGTTACCTTGATTGCTGTATTTTGTTAAATATCCTTTTTATTCTCAGGTTGTTCTTTTGTACATGAAACTGATCTGATTTAGCCACAGTGGGGGGACATTTTCTTGATCATTTTTACATTATTTGTAATGAATTTACAAGCACCCAACCTCCCACACTGATCCCCTAGGCTGGTCAATTGAAGGCATTTACTGGATCACCAACTGAGATTACATGGTGTAATCTGTGTCCAGGGATCAGAGATTTCTCTGTGTAAATTTAATTTACTCTTGTGAGGATCAAAAACTCATTAATACTCTACTCTTTCCAACTGAGCTATAAGCCTGAAGCAATTAGTATTCAAAAATATTTTCTTTCATTAATATTTTTGACTATGTAATCAGTTTTTGTTCCATTTTAGGAATCAATATGATGTGCCTTAAAACTAAAAATGCATGGGAATTTCTGTTGTTTTGTGTTGTTATTTTCAAATAAATATTTATATACAAATTAAGCAATAACAAACAAAAAAACAGAGTTTAGATGCTCATTTCTTTCTACTTTCCAAATGAAGTGACTAATAACTTTCAAGGGATCAGGATTATTCTTGCACAAAAGAAGAAGTGAGAAAACATTTTTAATCATTAACACAAGAGAGTTTGCCACTTTGCAGCAGGGAAAGACACTGAGCACTAGCTGCGTGAGCCTGGAGGCTGTTGATGAGCCACACAGATGTGTGAGAAACAGTCTCCCAGCAATGTTTAAAATGGATAGATAGTGAATGAATAAACAGTTTTTTATGGGCTTCGTCTAGGACTATCCTATCATCAGTTATTGTATACAAGTCTGTATGATAATACAGTTTCTTTTAAATCCTACCAAGATTTCCAAAGAAACTATTCAAGAACAGAAAAAGATTCTGTTTTAATTCTGTCTAAAGCAATTTGGTTTTGATTTGGTTTCAAACACTGACATATTTCGAAAGTATGATACATTACCAACTTTCTTTGTTATAATAGCATAGTGACAGATAATACTGTAAATGGATAATCTGTAATACTACAAACCATAGATAAGCAAAAACCCTCTATAACAAACAATAATCTATATTGCCATAACTCTCTCTGGCATAGCATGTAGTATTCATGGGGCACAGTAACTTTTCCTGTCCTTTTTTTTTTTTTTTTTTTTTTTTTTCAGTTCTGGGAATTTTAGAGAAGTGGGTCAAAATGGCAGCTTTTGGCAGAGCCAAAGTAAAACTTTATTTTTATTAACTTTGAAAGGAAATTCAGATTCTTCCATTGTTAATACAGGCCACACATTTCATCTGTGTCCTGTACAACTGATGAATTTTGATATCAATATAAAGCACACACTTTTAAATGACATTATTGTTTCAGTAAATATTTAAAGCTACTTGTCTATTATCAGCACTTGAAGACCACACAGACTTCATTGTAGTCTTGTTTTAAAAGGATCTTGAGTTATCCACATGTGAATGTTTTCACTGGAAGCATTTAGCCTATTTAAAGTTTTGAATGAATAAAACAAAAAACATCAATCCACAGGAAATATTTTAAATAGAATTTGAATATAATAATTTACAATACTTTCCATTAGTGATCTTTTCATCCTACCCTGCAGAATAATGTGAAGTAAATGTATGATATAATAAATGAAATTTATAAACAAAAGTAAAAATACTTAGTGCCAATTGACCAGAAGGATTACATTTTACTATTACACTGCTTATTGTAGCTGGAGAGTTTTCTCTCCGGGTCCCGCCAAGCCTGGGCAGTCCGACAGCCCACTTATAAAATAAACACACAGACGCTTATATTATTTAAACTGTTTGGCCTAATGGCTCAGGCTTCTAGCTATTTAGTTCTTACATCTTAAATTAATCCATTTCTATAAATCTATACCTTGCCACGTGGCTGGTATCTTCACATGCTGCTTGTCATGGCGGCGGCTGGCAGTGTCTCCCTCCACCTTCCTGTTCTCTCAATTCTCCTCTCTGTTAGTCCTGCCTATACTTCCTGTCTGGCTACTGGCCAATCAGTGTTTTATTTATTGACCAATCAGAGCAACACATTTGACATACAGACCATCCCGCAGCAGTTTACTAAGCTTGTTTTCAAACAAATTAATTATTTTACCTACACAAACTCAGCATACAGTAAATACTTGTTAACTGAGTACACATCAGATGATAAGGAGAATATTGTTGATGAAGTTATTACCTAAAGGTTTTTCAAAAACAAATAGTATTTAAAAACAAATTTATTATAAAATATGTTGCACACACATTCTAGTAAACATACACACACACATACACACACACACACACACACACCAAAATTAACCAGACTATACAACTCAATTAGAAAAGAATTTTGTACTTTCATCATTGAATGAGTTTTTACATACTTATCTACCACCCAAAATGAAAAGTGTATGGCAGAATTGGTGGTAGAAAAAATTAGCTTTATATCCTCTTTCATGATCATTACCTGTGAGTCTCGTGACTTATTGCATGTTCCTAGCCTTCCTGTTTTTATTGTTTGGATCGTGGATGGTACTGATGACTAAAGATGCAAAGATGAAAAAGACAGAGGCTCTGAGACTCAGAGGAGGGACAAAGAAGCAAATTATTGCATAGAAGTACCTACAAAGTTTAATTAAATGACTTTGGAGGAAATGGCTGGGTTTATAATAGAGTGAAAATATGAGAAGGCTATGGAAGAGGTAATCTTCAGTGTGTCTTTGAAAGCTGTGTAGGAATTTGTCAATGATTTTTAATACTAAAAGTCAGACACGTTGTGATAGCAGTGCGTTACTTATGTGTGCACAGTTGGGTTGGGATCTGGATTGTTATTTGACTAAGTCCCCAAATACCCCACATCTTAAGTTCTGAACCCCATGCATGGTACTGTTTATAACAAAGGGAATTTTTCAGATATGAATAACAGTTTTTTGAGTTAATGATGATTATTATGGATTAGCACAGAGAGATCTAAGTGTAACTACTGGTATCTTGCAAACACAGAGGGGAAAAGAGTCTTGACTGGAGAAGAGAACACAGGAATGTGTGGTAGAAACAGAGATTGAAGCAAATGCTTAAATAAAGCCATCAACAAGTGGGAAAATGAGATAATATGTTGTAAATATTATTTCAGCTAGGCAAAGATGTGTTATATTTGTTCATGCTGTAGAATATTACTTTAACTGTTTAAAGATGTGTTACTTTTGTTTATGCTATGCTGTGGGATGTTTTGTATGACAAATATGTTAATAAAGCACTGATTGGCCAGTAGCCAGAC
>CABHPQ010159946.1:34668-47539 GCA_902168405.1 Peromyscus aztecus
GGAGACTGGCGGGACTTGGGAGCTGGAGAGAAGCTCTCCAGCAACAATGCTACATTTGTTGAATGATGTAAGGATGTGTGTTTAATTATGTAAAGATATGTTGCATATGTTTCACCTTGCCTGCCTAATATACCTGATTGGCCTAATAAAGAGCTGAATGACCAATAGCTAGGCAGAGAAAGGATAGGTGGGGCTGGCTGGCAGAGAGAATAAATAAGAGGAGAAATCTCGGCTGGAAAAAAGAAGAACAGGAGGAACAAGAGAACAAGGAGGAGGAGAGAATGAGGGACATGCTTGTGGCCAGAAGCCAGGCAGCCATCAGCTAACCAAACAGAGACAACATGAAAGTGAGAAAAGGCAAAGAACCCAAGGCAAAAGGTAGATGAAGAGAAATAGGTGAAGTTAAAAGAGCTATCCAGAAATGTGCCTAAGATAGGACAAGCACTCAAAACTAGTAAGTCTTTGTGTCATGATTTGGGAACTGGTTGGTGACCCAAAAGAGAAAGCCTGTTACAGCAATGGATTCTTTTTTTGGACATTCCAGAAAGAATCTGACCTGCTTAAATCTTGACATATGCCCTGGTATCTAAATTTAGATTATTGTTTCCAGAACAAAGAATCAGCATATTCGTGTTATTTTGTTCAGTGGTCATAGCTATTTGTTGTACTAAGGACTAGGACTAAGAAACTAATCTAAGTATGAACTTGCACCTATAAATGCCATTATTAAACTGCTGCTTGATGTTAAAAGCCCCATGGGGTTGTCTTAGACTCAGTAGTTAGCATTGCAAATGTGGCTGATGTTATGTTCAGATTCTCAGCTCACAGGTATTGTGATATGCAATGTGCTTAAACTATGTCTCTGCTTCTGGTAGATCTGAAAACTGACCTGGACTTCACTTCCCTACTCTGGAAGATAAGCGACCCACAGTGCTTCCCTCTGTAAATACTAAGTCCATAATAATATTTATATTTATTTCTAAATTCCTAAGAGGCCATAGGCTTAATCCCAAATTTTAAAAATATAATTTTAACATTAATTTAGAAAGCTAAAATAGTGAATGAGAAATGGTTAGACAATACTAGAAAACACATAGGTAAGGATTTGTCTATACAATTGCATTGGAGATAACGATATAGAGACTGTCTAGATCTATTTTGTGTCTAGAATCAGCTATCTTTGACAAGATTATTGAAGATGACTCTGAAATCTACAGCTTTGCTTACTGGATTATACTGACTAGATTGAAAATGAATGTACACAAAGAAGTAAATAGTTTTTAATGCATTTAGTTTTAAATTCTTTCTAGATTTACATGTGAGTATTGGTGTTTTAAAATGAAATATTACAGAGATGTTGGTATAAGTGATGGACTTGGGAGATAAAGGAAACAACTGCTTTGGTGTCTTTCAGAAGAGTATCGACCAAATAAGACAGTCTGAGAAAACAGGTAAAGGGTGAGAAAGGAGAAAAACAAAACAAAACAATAACACACACTCCACAAAACATAAAAATAACTGGTGCTGGTGAGCCTAAAAGAAGAGTTCTTCTAGAGAGATAATTCGTGCCCACATATCATCAAGGAGAGTTTAAAGGATGCATAGCTGAAAACAGTGTTCCTTTTTAGCCAACAAGAGAATTCCTAAATCTGGAGATGTTTTCATCCAGTATTTAACTGAGTAACAGAAAAACAAAAACAAAACATGGGTCTTAATGGCAACACGTGTGCCTGAATGTGTGACATTCCTATTGGTCTATGAATTTTGGAGTGTCCCAGGAAAGATCGATTATGGAGGAGTGGACTGCTATCCTTTAGTTCTTTCTTCCCACTCACTGCACTCTTGTTATGGCTCCTAAGTACTAGCATTTGTAGCCCCCCTTGGAGGGAAATTAAAAAGCTGGACTAAAATTTCTATGAAATGAAGATGCATTCTAAAACTAGTCACCTCATGCTTTATATATACAAAGGTAGTTAGTTTTTGACACAAGGATAGCACCACTTTCCCTTAATTGTATTTTTGTCTAAAGCTAATTTCAGTCATTCTTGCTTTTGAGCTAAAGAAGTCTTCCCTACAAACCATAAGCCATTTTTACTTGAGCTGTTATAAAATATTAAATCAATTTTAATTAAACTGTCCTAAGGGTATTTATTATTTATTTATTATATCAAGACACATATATTCATGGAAAGTGGATTCGAGCCTTATTTCCAAGATGGGGCTGATGTGCTCTGGACAGTCTGTGCTTTGCCACATTTCTTTCTTTGCCAATGACTTAAACAGCAGCCAGCTTGGGCTCATCTTGAAAGTCAGGTGGATTTCCTTGAAGATTTGAAAACTTTTCCATAAAGCTTATTTGACACCCCCAACACCTAACTGTATGACCTCAAGGCTATAGTGTATCTTTCCTAGGTATGCATTTTATTGGTTGGGAAGACATGAATGGAACCTCAGTATAAAGTGGTGACAGAAGATAGTCTTTGTACTGCAAAGAATTTTGTGAAAAATCTCAACTTCCCTCTCAGCCTACTTTCTGGGAGGTGGTACACTGAGGATAGGAAGAAATTTGTCACCAAGGCTGTCTCATTTGGTGGTACTGAGGGTTATATCTATGATATCATTGGGAAAATAGTATGAATAATTGACAGATCAGCTGTGGTATCAAATGAATCAGTTCAAATTCAGGATTGTTCATGAACTTCTTATGTAACTTTGGGACAAAAACTTGTAATTTATTAATAGCCATTTTTTCCATTTGTGTATGGTATTTGTGTTTGAGTAATTTGAAGTTTATGCAAAATAGTAAAAATAAAGTGATTAGCATAGTGTCTCAATCACAAAAGACATTTAATAAAAAGCAGCTTTTAAATTATCACACAATTATGTGTAATACATACGTTATTGTGCAACAGAATTAGAATTGCTATTGACTTCTAGAGATGTATATCAGACAAAAATTATGATAAAAGTCCCTATGTTCTTCACTGAGATTTTTTATTTTTATTTTAATTCTAAGCCATAACATGGGGTACTGAAGAACAACATGTAGGAAGGTTATGATGATAAGGTGTCCAATCTTGGTTCTATTTTTGTAGTTTATACTATGATATTCTGATATGTCACTTTATTTAATGCCAATCTGAGGAAATGTTATATCAAATGAGAAGCATAATGACTTTTTTGATTCATATTGTCTGTGGATGACTACAGAAAACTGAGCCTTCTCTGAGTGTTAGAAAATCCTTGAGAGGCACTATCATCGTGCCATCTCTGAATAAATCCAGCATTGGACCAGACCAGTTCAAGTTAACATCTCTTCATGAAGCAGTTCAGTGTATTTTCCACTACCAGCAAAAAAAGAACTTGAGGGGAGTAGAGATGACTCAGAGTGTAAAGAGGCTGGCTATGCACACCTGGGGACTTGAGTTCCACTCTCAGAACTCACAGGAAGATAGAAGGAGAGAACTGACTCTACAGGGTTGTCTTCTGATCTGTACATGTGTAACATAGTAAACACACGCACACACACACACACACACACACACACACAGATATACACACATACACACACATGCACATGCACACACAAATGAGCACTATGATGATGGTGATGATGATGATGATGATGATAGTTTTAAAAATTAAGAAGCAAGGAATTGAACAGTCACCCATTGTGCATAAGGACATTTGTGCAATTAAGTGCTGCAATCATATGTATCATTCCAATTAATCTGTTAAAATGTGTGCTATATTTTACCCATCCCTTAATGAATTAACAGAAAATTAGAATAGTTGGAGAACTTACTCAAGTAGTAAATTTAGAACCAGATACTGAATTCTTCCTAGTATAGTATTTCAAGCATGTTACAGTAAAGAATTAGAATAATCTAGCAAAAACATGTACTCATATGATCAATGCTACATGCAGAAAACACAGCTAGTTATGATTTAGAATATAGAAAAAATTGATATGTGGTTGTTAATGGTAAAGAGATAACCTCTAAATATCCCTTCTTAATCTTGTAGGATCTACTTTAAACAGAATTATGATTATAAGAATCAACATAATTTTAAGATATCCACAGAAAATGTCAAGTGTCAAGAAATACCTAGGTCCTAGAAACTGCAAAATGCATTCTTAAGTACAAATTCATCATAATTCTGAAACTGACAAACTGCACTCTTAATTTTGGATGGTGTGAAGAAATGACTCATTTGGACAAACATTTTATATTTAGTGGTTTGTGTTTCTTGACACAATTTTAATTCTGTCACTAATTCCAATGTGATATCTTTGGAAATTTGTATCAGAACTGCCTGTCCCTCCTTCTTTCTTAATTTATTTTTAAATATTTTATTAATTCTTTGAGAATTTTATAAAATGAACTGTAAACATATTCACTACCCCAAACTCCTCCTTTTACCACCCTCTCAATTCTTCCACCCCTTCCTACCAAACCTAAGGTTTCTTCCTGCTGCTCCTCTCCCTGCCTCCTTCTCCTCCTCCTCCCCCACCTCCTTCTCTTCTTCCTTCTTTTCCCATCTGATCCAGTTTGAGCTGCCCAGTCAGTCTTCGGAGTGGGGTCTAACCTTATGCAAGGTCAATCCACCCACGTTGCCATAATTAAGGAAAGCTGCCTCTCCCTCTTCTAGCAGCTAGCACATCCTCATCTAGTGGTGAGATTACAGACCCATCTTTCCTAGTCTGTGCTAGGATGTTGTCTGGCTGAAGCTTGCTTAGTCTTGTGCTTGCTGTCATAGCCACTGCGAGTTCCGGTGCACATCTGCTATGCTGTGTCAGGAAAACACTGTTCTCTGAAGTCATCTGCTATCCCCACCTCTTGCAATCTTTCCATCTCCTCCTCTCTAAAGTCCTGAGTCTCGGGGTAAGGTATGAATGTCTGATTTAGGCCTTGCCACTCCACAGTCTTTTTTTCTCTGCACATTGACCAGTTGGGAGTCCCTGCGTTGATTGTCATTCACTACAAGAAAAAGCCTCTGTGTCAATAATAGTAATATTCTATTCACCTAGAGAATACATTAGTGAAATAAATACAATATTATTATTATAGTTATTAAATATTATTATTAAAATAAAATATTATTTTAAGATATGAAGGTGGTAAATTTTAAACTTAAGTTGTTACTATAACTTAAACTTGCTGAATGTTAGCTATGTGAAACTTTTTAAATTGAAGACCATTAGGGACAAAGTAGATCATTGCAAGAAAGCAGTCATATCATTTTAATATTCAGTGATTAATATAAAAAGACTTAGCATTGACTAAATGTACTTCTTTATTGAGGAGAGGGATGGCCATCTCCCATTATTTTTTAGTAGTAGTCTTTAAAAACTCTACTCACAAGCTGAATTTTTTTAAAGATAAGCGGGAAAAAGTCCTAATGGAAAAGTAAGATCCCACTATGTGGCCTGAAACCATGTAACACTGTTTCTCAAATGGGAAAAGAGGAAGAGAGAAAAATGTGATGAACCCTTAATACTCTAAGCTCCTCTAACTTAGATGTGGTGGTAATTGCTTTTTATTTTTCGTGCCATCTCCTGGAAATGGTAATGCTTTCAAGTGAGGATCAAAGAGAATGACCTACATACAAAATAGATTGTAGTATGTAGTTACATTTTTCATCCTTTGTAATATGCTTTTTGCAACCATACTTCTAACAAGAAACACAGCATAATACTCGTCATTTTTTAAAATGAGCTGTCACTAAGGTCAGATGGGATACTTGGAAACTAGAAAAAAAATATGATTTTGTCCAAGGTGTTAATGCCAATGGATAAATTAGTCTGCACACACCACCCTTATGCACTTAAAGGAAATAAAATTCAAGATTCAGAAATACATATTCAGAATAAATACATTATTTCTCTCTAATGGGATATATGTATGTTCTCTCTCTCTCTCTCTCTCTCTCTCTCTCTCTCTCTCTCTCTCTCTGTGTGTGTGTGTGTGTGTGTGAGAGAGAGAGAGAGAGAGAGAGAGAGAGCAGAAAAACTTACATCACCTACTGTTTTTAGCCCTAAAGATTCTTTAAGACAAATGTTTTAATATAAGGAGAAAAGATAGAATGCCATCATTTTACAGCTTATAATCACATTTTATATACAAAAGAAGTTTTATTTTTTTCTGTTCCAAAACTGATCAATCAGATTCCCATATATCAACCCCATAATTCACTTTTAACATTTCACAGGGAAAGGTATCTCTTGTCAAGCAATCATGAGACGGTCTGGTCCCTAATTATGTGAATTTTCCCAGAGGAATAATACATTAAGATATTATTAGTTCACCTGAGGCACTAGATATCCCCACTGATGAAAAGTGCCTGAAACACAGGAGTTCTAGGAAAGTATCCTAGCTAGGAATTGTCAGAGAACAGATTCAGGAGCAGCAGGAAAAAAACAGATGACTCATTTGCAGATTCTCCCCTGGGCTGTCCATTTGCAATCTTCTTCCCCTTAACAGGTTAAAAATGTATCTGATGCTCTAATGATACTTACAAAGTAGTAGTGGTGACTCTTTTGGTGCCGTCCATTTGATTGCAGAAGGTGAAATGAATTCTATTTAGTGACCACCCAGGTAGGGTGAGTGCATTGAAACATATCACACCGTTATAGAACAGAAATGACTTCTCTTCAGTAAAGATATCCAAAGTTTCATTTCATTGTAATAGAGTCCTCTTCTTTTGAAAGGGAAAATTAGTTTCAGCATAGACCATGTCCACATGTGGAGTCACTCATTTCAGGGAGGAGCAAGGGAACTGATGATGTTGGTCAACATGTATGAGCAACTTTGGTATATCTGCAAAGAGCTTTAAGGATGTGCAACAAAATAAAAATGGATTAGGCAATAAAAATATAGCTGCATTTGGTTTTAGATAGCAGATTCATGTGTTTTGTACAGAGCCTGACATGTTATTCTTGAGTAACTATTTATTGACTCTTATTTTTTCCTGTAATCGTGATAAAACTTAATATGTACTCCCATTAAAAGAAGCACTATTTCTACATTATCACACTCAAGACAACAGACCACTTAAACAATTTAATAAAATGGCTGTCTGAGGAGAAAAAGAATTCATATAAAATACGTTTAACATTAAATACTGGTACAAAAATGCTTTTATTTGGAACTAGTGTCATGTTCCAAATGAACTTGGCTACCTTGCCAAGAAAACCTTCCAAATGAGATAGCAATATTTACTGAAACATTTTCATAATATTCTGCTGATCCAAGCTTTGCTTGAGTGTGCACTCAGTGATACTTTCATAGATGAGCAAACACCTCCATACCAAACTCAGGAGATCAAAACACAACATTTATCCAAACCAAAAATGCTTGAAAAAAATATGAAAATGTGCTTCTCATTTACAAAAATTATATTCTATAAAACTTGAAAACCCTGCATTCAGAGGATGGAGTGAAAAGTTTCTTAAATTATTAAACTTAAAAAAATAGCAGTAAGCAGCATTGCTAAAAAAGTCAGCCAGATTAAATGTATTCTTGGTAAACATGAATTGACTAAATTAACCATTCGATATATTAATATTTGTGAATGTCTATAATGAACCTTCTAAAGAATTCCTACCTGTGATGCATGGCACAGCTTCACACTCATTTCAGTTATTAACTTTGAGAGAAGTTATACTTTATAAAATCAGTGACAAAAAAACTAATGGGATAGGGTTTCAAAGTATGGCTTCAAACACACAGTATAGTTTTTATTTTGAATATTCTTTTCTCATAAGAATCTTTGGAACTAAAATGTAATTAAAGTTTTTACTTAAAATAAGTGTACAGATTTCCCTTTTTGGTTTTTGATGCTTTGTGCCATCGTTACAGTAAGTGGTGAGATTTTTTTTTTCTTTTAATGAACAATGTGTGCCAAGCACTGCTCTGTTAACACAGATACTACAATCTTGGCTAAAAAATAAGAACATATAATTTCTGCCAGAGAAACACAGAAAAAGAAATATCCAACAGTCAACTAGTTCTAACCAGCAAGGACTCCAGTGAGGTCATAAGTTTGAGTTACAGATTCCAAGCTTTGAAAATACATTTTTGGTCGCCTTTAAGGAGATAGCTACAAGAAAAGGGAGCTTTAGGATCTTTCTTCTTTATTTCCTCCTCTTCCTCCATCTTCTTCTTAATATTATTAGTTTTCACATATGTGGGTATAACCCACACACCATGGGGGTCATCTAGTGGATGAATAGTTAGATTTGCTGAAATCTGTGTGTGGAGCTTCCTAACCCAGGATGCTCTTACATGCCTCCCAGTCCTAACAGTATTAGCTCTGCATTTCCTTGCTCTCCAATCTGTCCATCTAGAAAATGTCATTTTTTTTCAATTAAACAGCAATTTCTTAATGAACTGCTCTAAGTTAAGAAAATATAATTTTGTTTGGCATTGATACAATTTAGACAGATGATGTAGACAATAGATTCCTGAGCTAACTGTTAGGGTCATAATTCAAAGTATTCTTTTGGTTATTTGATGATTATAATACAAGACTAAAAACGGCTTCTGTATTATTTACCTCCTATTTTAGGTGTGTAGACATCTCTAAAAGAAGATATTTTTTCATACAACTTCAGCATACCTATGTGGGGTGCTATATTTTTGGGGTTGTCAAGTTCACATTTTAGAGCATACACTTGCTGACTCTAGCAATAATTGCTCACACGTCTCTTAAAAATTCATGCATACAAATATATCTGCTGAACAGGTAGATACATCTTACTATTCATACAAAGGTTTGATCCAAGACTGGGTTCTACTCTAATGTCTAAGTTGAAGTCCATCATTAATAAATAGGAAACATCAACTCCGCATGGGGCTTATTTTCGTTTACTTAACAGTTGGGCTGATCATTGAATTGGTTAGTCTTAGGAGTCTCTGGCCCTTGGAGGAAAAAGAAAACATTCATGAGATTTCTATTTTTCATCTGGGACACTTTTCCTGTTCAAAATCCAAAAATCTGCATTTGTCACTAATTAGACCAACTTGCAAGGAACTCACTCTTTGACACCATTGGATAATCAAGTAGACAGAGTCTGGGCAACTGGTCACTATGATGCTCCTCAGATCCTCAGTGAGTCCATGGTTTTGCAGCTCAGTAGTTTGATGGTCAATGTTTCAGCATCCATGTTTATTTGTAGAAATACTATTAAAACTCTGAATCAAAATCCATAATACTATTTTATAGTAAATTCATTTATATATTATTTATGCCTATAATACATTTTGTTCATAAACAATTTTTCATTATTTTGGGAGAAAAAATACTTGTAAACATTGGATTGGAACTTAAAAAGGAACAAAATAATTTATTCTCTTCTTGTGTTCTTTTCTTTTACCTGGGCAGCCCAGTATATATACACATTACTAATCATTTAGTGTTAATATTAATCTCATTGAGTTGCCAAAGTAATTTATGTGCATATACTTAACTCCTGTGTCATTCTGATAAAAGCAAAATTCCTTTTAATCTGTAATATGTGGCTAGGAAACAAAGTCTCTTAGGATCTCACATGTTAACTCTATCTACATCAGTGACTCTTAACCTCCCTTAATATAATTCCTCATGTTGTGGTGAACCCCAATCATAAAATTATTTCATTGTTACCTCATAACTGTACTTTTGCTACTGTTATGACTTTTAATGTAAATGTATGAATTGCTATCTGATATTTGACAACTGTGAAAAAGCCATTTGATCCCTAAGGGGGATCTAGACTCACAGGTTGAGAACCATTGATCTACATCCATAATGGGAGGGTACAGTTCAAAATATAATAATCCTTTAGTATACTACCTGCTATGTCTTTTGATTTCCTACTCAAAAGTTCTGTAACATAAAACCAGCATATGGTAATAAATTCCATATTCATTCATACATATATATATTCTTTTATATATGAATATATATATGTATGAATGAATATGGAATTTATTATATATTAAAAGCATCCATAATACTTTTTCCTAAGTAACATGAAAATCTATATGATACATATTTAATATTTCAATCCTATTTCCAATTTACAAAATATCAAAGTAAAATAACTGATGAGTTTTCTTCTTCCTTGGTGGCTACAACCAAATTTTGTGATCATTATCTGTTTACTGTTCAATGTTAGTGTATCTTTTGTTACTTTGAAAATACAGATATAATCAATCAAACCATATTTTAAAATTTTGGCAATGGTCGAGAGAAAGCCCGAACTGACCTACTCTGGTGGCCAAACACCCTAACTGTCATGATAGAACTCTTATCCAATGACTGATGGAAGGGATGCAGAGATCCACAGCCAGGCCCAGGTGGAGCTCCAGGAGTCCAATCAGCAAGAGAGAGGAGGGATTGTATGAGCAAGAGATGTTGAGACCATGATTGGAAAAAGCACAGGGACAAATAACCAAACTAGTGGAAACACATAAATTATGAACCAATAGCTGAGGAGCCCCCATGAAACTGGATCAGGCCCTCTAGATAAATGAGACAGTCGATTAGGTTGAACTGTTTGAGAGGCCCCCAGGCAATGGGACGGGGACCTGTCCTTAGTGCA
Organism: Peromyscus aztecus; assembly: GCA_902168405.1. Classification (NCBI taxonomy): domain Eukaryota; kingdom Metazoa; phylum Chordata; class Mammalia; order Rodentia; family Cricetidae; genus Peromyscus; species Peromyscus aztecus. Next base: position 45,257 of record CABHPQ010159946.1, read on the forward strand.
TGAGCTGGCTTTTTGGAACCTAGGGCCTATGCTGAGACACTTTGCTCATCCTGGGTGAAGGGAGGAGGGCCTGGACCTGCCTTGACTGAATCTACCAGGCTGAGCTGAAACCCCAGGAGAGTCCTTGCCCTGGAGGAGGTGGGATTGGAGGGTGGATTGGGGGGAGGGGGAGGGAGGACAGGGGAATCCCTGGCTGATATGTAAAATTAAATTAATTATAAAATTTTTCAAAAGAAAAAATATTGATAACCATACTTAAGATATTAAATTTAATTTTCTAAAAATAATTGACTTGGAAGTAGTTTCTTTATAGAGAACTTGCAGAAAAATAGTGTGTGTGAGTATGTGTGTGTGTGTGTGTGTGTGTGTGTGTGTATACACTTGTGTGTGGTCATGCCTAACCCATATCCACCATAAAGAGAAGCAGAAAGTACAGGACAGATCATCTTAACTTGATCTAAAATAAAGCTCTTATTAACACAGATGATTTTAGCACTGTCCCATACATAAGTAGAGTCCCCATTTCCACATGCCCTTTTTGAATAAACCACTGCAAAGCTGCCAAAGGCACACAATCAAAAGACCTGCCAGTCAGCCTCAACCCATTTAAGGAGTGCTCTCCAACAACACCAATCTAAGAATTGGAACACAGTCACTGCATCTTGCTACCCACTGACTTATTTTGATAAATATTTGTTTTATGTTAGTTATGAAAGGAATACTTCTTATGGTAGGTAGCCTAGAAAAACACATCAAGAACTTTTATTAAAAATAATAAAGATTTCCACCAATAACTTTCCAAGATGTAGCACCTTGTAAGATGCATTCAAGGGTGCAGGAGTACTTCAAAATTGTGGAGATCGAGCCTTGAAGCTTTCTGTGTGTTCAGTGGAGACACCGTAGGTTACAAGGATTCTGCAGACAGCTCTCTGGCTGCCTTTTATTTAAATTTATTATGTCCAGCAGTACCATGCACAAGTCCATAAAGTAGTAGCTAACTACTATACTTCTGAGACTTAAGTGTCTCACTGAATATCGATTGGAGTTTCTCCAGATACTATGTTGACACAAAATGAACTCAACTGCTTGGGTCTGACTGCTGCACCATCTGTCTTGGTGGTCTACAAATGGTTCTAAATTGATGAACAAATCATGTCCAAGAGAGTTTTAAAATGCTATTGAATTAAGCCAGGATTAATGCTGGTATAAAGGCAGTTGAGGGAAGTAGGCTATAAAGCTCCTTAGACGTTTCACTTCCACAACCTCTTTTCAAGGATGGCAAACCAAGCTAAGAAATGCATCTCTAAACCAAAACTAGGATAATTATTACAGATTTCAGACTGGAAATTACAGCTACTGGCTGCCCCTAAAAAACCAACCAACCAACAAGGAACCTGAGCTCAATGGTAAAATGGTCTAGTATGCAAAGTTGGTAGATACTGGGCATTTAAAAAAATCTGAATTTGAGGATATATTTTGCTGAGGAAATTCTGAAATTTGGGGGAAAATTTTAAATGACAGATTTTTCTTTTTTATTAGGAAGTATCAACAAATTCACACACATATTACAGTATTAAAGAGCAAAGTTATCAAATATTTTATAATTATTTAAAGTATGTTTGTATTCTGCTGTATATGTACCCATGTATACTACACATTGTGCCAATAGAGATGTAAATAAATAGCATAAAGATGATTCAAAGGACCAATGACATAAATTTCTGTGAGTCAAAAACCAGTAAGCACATAAATATGTTGAGACAGAAAGAAGAAAATATAATTAATGGATTTCAGAATTAAATCTCATGGAACTTTGGCTGAGTACATTTTCTAAAATTGCTTGCTTAAATACAGATTTTTCGCTTTGAATATGTACATTGAATTGTTACACTGTATCATTTAAATATGTTCAATTGTCATGGTTCCACTATGAAAGAACTACTCTTGGCAGCATTCTGCACTGATAACTTTTGGAAGTCTTCAGTATTCATTATTTGAAATTGGACCTTTAATGCTATCTTATCTTGAGAACATCACAAATAAATTTTGTCCCCCTCAACTATTCTTGTTCATTGCATTTTCAAGTTTGGTATCTACCAACTTTTCCAGTTAATATTAAAGAATGGTGAAAGAATGAAGCTTGTAATTATTTGAGAAGAAATGGCTCATACTCCAGATTTTTCTTTTTCTTTCTTTCTTTCTTTCTTTCTTTCTTTCTTTCTTTCTTTCTTTCTTTCTTTCTTTCTTTCTTTCTTTCTTTCTTTCTTTCTTTCTTTCCTTCCT
>CABHPQ010159947.1:0-35643 GCA_902168405.1 Peromyscus aztecus
TGTGCCCCCAAGTGCTGAAGCGATAATCCCGCTGTGGGGGCCCCGGACAGGGTTGGACATTTTGTCCCCCACTGTCAGCGTCACAAGCTCCGGAGCAGATGGAGTGGTGTTGGCAGTCAGTCGTAAACCGCTCCCGCCCCACCAGGGACAAATAGGTTAGTGGGAGGAATTGGCGCCGCGCATGTCATAAAACCCTCCAGGCCTGTCATGTTCCGATAAATCTTGATTTTTGTGACGGAGCGGCGGAGAGGTTCCCAGCCTTGGGTTTCACAGGTGAGCCATGGACTGATGGATCGTTTGGGAGCCAAAGGGAGGGAATGCAGGGGGCAGTGAGGAGGACAGAGGAAACTTTACACGCCTCCCTGCCCCCACCAGGCTCCCGAGGCCCCAGGCAGAAACCCAGTCTGCAAGAGGATCCCAGGCGTTCAAGCCCTTTCTCTTATCTGTGTGGCAGGACGACCAGCCTCATCCCCAATCCCTGGACCCTCTCCAAAGCTGATAAACAGTAAGAGCTTAATAAATGCCAGCAGAGTAGGGATTCTGGAAAGGGAGTATGTCAACTGTCAGCCCAGGAAGCCCTGTGTACCTGCTGACAATTCACCTGGCCAGAGGGGGCGCCTTTGAGCCACTTGTTTGCCAGCATGGGTGCCCTTATCTCCCACAGGTGCCGTCTTGCTGGCAAGCCTGTGATAAAACCGCTAGAAATAAAGACACAGACTCACTCAGAGGTCCCCCCGGGGACATGAGAGCAGAAGCTACAGATGGGAGGAGGTGAACGGAAGGTGACCCTGACCACAGGAGAATGAACGCAGAGAGCCTGGAGACAAGTGCAGGGAGAACACAGGCCAGAGGCTGCCAGGAGGGACTTGGGGCCTGATGTGGTGAAGTCTCCGGGTGTCTAGAAGGATGAATGAGTGTGGGCGTGAGAAGTGGATTCTGTGGAGAAGTGAGCACCGAGATCACCCCGGGGTCAGACAGCGAGCCAGCTAGCATGCCACCAGAGACCGCAGAGGGAGCAGCTGGTGTCCACAGGCCTGCTGCAGGCGGTGGGTGGGATGGCAGCTTCTTCTCCACAGAAAGAGTAGAGTGTGGTTAGGCTGGCCTAGCCAGACCCCCATGAGGGGTAGACATGACTCCCTGTACCTCACTGTGGGTCCACTGTGCACACTTGGGCAGGCATTTTGGAATGTGGGAGGGTAAATGTGTTCTCACAGAGAAAGCCTTGGGGTCTCTGATGTAGACACAAAACCCAAGTGGTGGCTTCTAAACTTTGGACTTTCTCTTGATGAAGCGGTGACGGCAGATGTCCTGTTTACCCCTCACACCCATGAGCAGTTCCAATGGGCTGAGACTCCGAGGCCCAGAACCATGCGGTTTAGGGGTAGGGGAGAGGTCTCCCCAATGTTCCATGTAGGGGAGTTCCAGGTCACTGTCTACCACCTGCCTTATCTCTGTGTCACCGTCCCTTCCTCCTCACTGCTCTTCCATGCTCCCAACCACTTATAAGTGAGGAATGCCAGCCAGTCATGGCGATATCCCAATACTCAGAAGGCTGAAGCAGGGGGATGGAGAGTTTGAGGCCAACCTAGGTGACTTCCCAAGGATTATTCTCACAATATAAAGAGAAAAGTGAGAGTCTGTGGTTGATGTAGATCAGCAGGGAGAGCCACTTACCATGAGCCTGGGACCTAATTTCAATCCCTTGGGACCCACATGGTAGAAAGAGAAAACTGATGTTTGCAAGTTGTCCTCTGACCTCCACAGTGCCTGGAGAAGGGGACCCCACCCATGTCACAGAAGACTGTGGAAGGCAGGTGCAGCCAGGCTCAGCTCTGACAGGAGCTTGCTGACCATGTGGTCTAGATCCTTCTGGCCTCCGTGCCATGTTTCCTTCCCTGTAAAAGAGTGACAAGCCATATGTGTCCCTTAAGGGCTTTGAGATGACCCACTGAGATGTAGAAGTCCATTTTCAATAAATACCAAGGAAGAATGGAGAAAGCATTGATCGCCGTGACTCCAGCAGGACGTGGGTACTCACCTCACTGCCCAGTGGCACAGTGCCATGTGCCCTTCCTGGAGGAGTCTGGGCATGTGCAGGCCCAGGGCTCTCAGGCAAGCTGGGGGCCCCACATAGATAAGCAGAGGCCCCCATTCACTGTTAGTCCATGCTGCTGAGACTCAGGCAGGCTCAGGTGCTCCAGCCTGTTAGAAGGAAGGAAGCCAGATTAATGAAGGAGAAGGAAACCCAAGCCCGTCTGTGTCTGTGAATCTGAGCAGCATAAATCTCCCTGGATATTACTCAGAGACTGAGAACAGTGCTCCATCAGAGGCCAGGGCATCTGAGACCCCCACAGAGCACACACCTAGGTTCACCCTCAGACAGGAACCAGGCATGACTGCTACTCCTTTTAGGCTCAAAGACAGAGCAAGGTGACCTGTGTTGGGGGTCTGCTGGTTCTGTGGTGAAGCGACAGGCTGTGGGTGAGCTTCTTGGTTCCTTGTTTAGCAAGTGGGAGTGAGGAGTTTCCTGGCACAGCATGGCAGGATTTCCAGAGCTACTGTGGCCAATCTCTTGGAAGCATGATGGCCAGGGACACAGCCTCTCTTACAGCTGCCCTGTGTCCCCTCACACCACTGCAACTGCTCAGGCAGGACGAGGTCCCATTTCCCAGATGGGCCTGCAGAGGCCCGAATTTTGCCTGGCTCTCGGGGCCAGTGCACCTAGAGACATGCCTATTCCTCCCCCTGCTGCCTCCTGCTGGTCTGAACTGGAAGCTGGAGATCACCCACACTGAATTTTGTTCCTGGGCCCCCACAGGACACATACATTGCCATTTGCTGGCATCGCCAGCATCCTTGGCGTCAAGAACAAATGTCACTTCCCACCTGCACACCATCTGGGTGGCACCCCGTGTCGGTGGTTCAGATCTCACCCTGAGCAGAGAGGCTCTTTGTACTTGCCCTGGCTGTCCCTCTCGTCACTGTCCATCTCATTGTGAAAAGCTCTTTAAGCCCCATGTCTGCAGAGATACCAGCAGCTCAGAGGTTAGAAACCTGAGCTGGGTGCTAAAGAGACGCCAACCCTCCTGGGAGGAGAGGGGGCCCCTTAATGGCTTCAGCAGATGTGCAGACCAAGGAGCCCCCTGCCCACCTGCAGATAACCCCTGACCCTGCCCCTCCCACTGGACCAGCCAGAGAGTCTGAGCCATGGGGAGGCCACTAAGTGCATGGTGCGCCCCTCTCCCCAGGCCTCCCACTGTCAAACTTCTTAAAAAAAAAAAAAAAAAAAACCTTAGCCTAACCAGGCAGAATGGTGCCTCTGCTCAGTGCTGACCAAGGCCATCCATCTCTGCCTGGGGCTTGGGAGTCTCTGTGCTGCAATCCCTCTGGACTGGTCTCTGTGGCCTGAGCAGCTCCCCCATGACAGGCATGTATGTTCTGTCCCAGATCTGCCTATAAATGGGCCCCCAGCCCCCTCTGAGACACCCAGGAAAGTGCAGGAACAGAGGTCCATTGTTATAAAACAGTAGGCTTTGGGGACCATATAAGCACGTGCACACATGTGCAGGATGCATGCATCCTGCAGAGGGGGTTTATACCATTTTTACCATTTCCTACTGCTCTCTTTTGACAATGACTGCTTGTTGTCTATGAAGAGTACAGTACACTGTCCTTTTTCATGGCTGAATACTATCCCCAACATGGCTAGTTTATCATTTGGCTATCCTACTGTTCCACAAACCCATCCTTTACATGACTTTCTCTGTGGACTTGAGTGGCAAGAAGCATCCCTTGCTGCGGTCATACAGGACTTGAGTCTGGTCTATTTCCTGGAGTCTAATCACAGCTGGGAGGACCTCAGGCTGCCTCTGCTGCCTGTCGTGTACACGGACACACTCTCCTGTCTGTGGAGAATGCATGGCAGGTGTCCAGCGGTCCTCACTGAATGTCAGAACAGCAAGGCAAGGGGCGGGCAGGAGAGGCCAACGGTGAACACGGGGTCTGGAAGTGAGCTGGCATCTCCACCCACTTTCTCAGCTGTGTAGCCATGAACTTTCTGCAGCCTGACCGAGCAGGTGCAGTGGCTTCAAGACAGCATCATTCAGAACAGCGGGGTTCAGCGAGTGACCCTGAGCTCTGAGGTCAGCCCCACAGGTGTCCTGATTCTAACCCAGCTCTTCACAAACAAGGCTCCTCCTCCGGAGATGCTTTTCACTGAGCCTCAGGTCAGGGGTAACTCCAATAGGCCTACACAGGGGCTAGAGGGGCATTTAAAATTGTGTGTGTACACACACACATAGGGGTACGTGTGTGCACATATGGGCATCTGCATGTGCATACATGTGTGCACATGTGGGTATGTGTATATGTGTGTATATACATGTTTGTATGAATGCATGTGTGCGTGTGTGTGCGTGTGCGTGTGTGTGTGTGTGTGTGTGTGTGTGTGTGTGTGTGTGGTGTGCATGCATATGTGTGCATGTGGGTGTGCATGTGGGTGGGTGGGTACATGTGCATGCATGTGTGTGTGTGTGTGTGTGTGTGTGTGTGTGTGTGCATGGATGTGGAGGAAGTTGCCACTCAAGGGACCCATCATTCACTTTTTTTTCTTTTGTTGAGACAGGGCCTCTCACTGGCCTGGAACTCACCAAGTAGTCCAGTGAGCCTCAGGAACTGGTACGTCACCCTGAGCCATCTCCCCAGCCAGGTTATAGGTTTCTGTCTATGATTAAATAATGTCTATGTAGCTATGGACATGGACACATGGTGCTAGTACTCAGTTCCTCTTTCCTCTCACTGGCTGTGGAGATGTGACTCCCTGGACACCTTGTTCCTTCCTATAGGAACGTCCCCACCAAGCCATGGTCCTGCACACACCATCAGGTTTCAGAGACTGAAGGTAGCTGGCTGGTAGAGATACCAGCCAGTCTTCTCCTCTGGTCTCCAGCTGAGTCCTCGGCTACTGGGTCACACACAGCTCCTGTATGCTGTGGGGCTTTTAACCTGGAGGCAAGAGGCTGGACCAAATAACCTTTCGACCCCTTTCCCAACTCCAACTCCAAGATTCAGGATCAGCCAGCATGCCCATGGGCCAATGAAACTAGCTGCTCCAGAGACATAAGGCTGTACAGAGTCCCACAAGCCCAAGGCTGTCACAGATAAGGCTTGCTCGCTCTGGCTTTTTCCCCCCACAGAACTTGTGAAAATAGCTAGGTCTGTTTGACATCAACTGGGTCCTCCCAGCGCCCCCCACCAATGGCCTTCCAGTGACCTTTGGCTACGGCAGGGAGCAAACGTCACTTTTCAATAACCCATTAGACTCTCTGAAATGACAGTGACAGAGGCCAGTGTGACCTTCTCACAAAGGCCTCTGGGATTTAGGAAAGGACCCACACCCAGCTGAGGCCAAGAGTCCCCCCAGCAGCCGCTCCTCAGATAATGGCAAGGCCTCCCTGAGACTCCCAGGGAGCGAGGTGGTGGGCAAGCAGGAAGGCAGGGTGAGGCCCACAGGACACACGGAAGAGGAGGAAATGGCCAGCAGAGTCTAGACACGTTATCTCAGCCCTCGGGCACTGGCCCACACTCGTCCATCGGCCGGGAATGGACTTCCTGCCTCAGATTTACGCCAGTGACTTCACCCTCTTGCTATCTCGACAGCCTGCTGCCCGCTCAGCTCTCAGGAATTAGGGGCCTGATAACAAGTCTAGACAGCTTCGAGGTTGCAGATGGATCGCTCTCCAGAGCAGGGGGATAGCCAGCAGCAGGCTCCGTGGACTTGAAGGCCAAAGAGCTGGCCGGCACTCAAGGCTGGTGGGAGTCTGGGTGCTCATTTCTTCCTTGGCCCCTCCACCCTGGGGTGGAAAGGAGGCACAAGGCACAAGTCCAGTGGGTGGGACACACTCCATCTCCTTACCACATGGTAAGGTGACACCTCATTACCTAGGCATGCAGAGGCCACAGCCTGAAAATGGAGGGGTGTCCACGCTAATATAACCCACAGTTAGGGGACAGAGCTTAGGGCAGATGCACATGTCCACCTTGCCAAAGCCCTTCTGCCAATACCAAGTGTCACTGGAGACACTGTTCACTGGTGCCCTGCCTAGGGACCTTGCATCCACCCACCAGTCTGCCCTGGCTCTCATCCACCATCTCCTGGGTGACATGCCAGCCCCTCTGCCCCTTCCCATCCTGCTACGGGATGAATTGTGTCCTCCAAATTCACACTGCTGTCCCACCTGCTAGGACCTCAGCCGTGACATCATTTGGAAACGGTCCTTAGGGAGGTAAATTGTTAAGCAGGGGTCCTGCTCGAGCAGGCAGCCATCTACCAAGATAATGGGGCCCTGTGAGAAGCTCCACTCACAGAAGCACCCTAGGTGTCTCCAGTGGTTCAGACAGGACAGAGACAGTGAAGGATGTAGCCCAGTGCCCCATGCTGTAAGCTGGAAGACTGTAGAGGGCACTGCGCAGCCTCCCTGGAAACTGCAGGGGCAGTGTGCAGTCTCACAGTGCTGCCCACCAAGGCCATCTCATCAACAAGCCCTACACTGATGTCCTCGGTGACCTTTCCACCTGCTCCTCCATCTGACACCTCCTGAGTCACCCACCTGTACACAAACCCTGAATCAATCTATCTGCATGTGTGTATGGGGCTGGGTGGGTGGGTTCCAAACTAGATTATACAGGGAGAAAAATGGGAGCTGCCCTGACTGTGCTGAATGAGGCCGATACAGTCAGATCTCAGAGTGGTGGTAGGTGCCACACCAACACTAGCCCTCAAGGCAAGCCACTCATCCTGTCTGCGTGCACAAGTGCAGCCTGGGTGTGATTGTGAGGTCAGGGTAGAATGAATGATGTCTGAGGCGGTGTGATTACCACTCAGTGTGTGTGTGTGTGATGGGCTGTGTGAGATATGGATGGAAGAAGCATGGGTGTGAATGGAAGGAATGGTGGCTGGAATAAAAATGGCCCCTACAAGTCCATAGGGGGTGGCACTCTTAGGAGGTATGGCGTTGTTGGAGTGGGTGTGGACTTGTTGGAGGAAGTGTGTCACTGGGGGTGGGCTTTGAGGGCTCAGATGCTCAAGCCAGGCCCAGTGTGGTAGTCTCTCTTCTTGCTGCCTGTGGTTCTGGATGTAGAACTCTCAGCTCCTTTTCCAGCACCATGTCTGCCTGCACACTACCATGCTTCCTGCCATGAGGACAATGGACTAAACCTCTGAACTGTAAGCCAGCCCAATTAAATGTTTTCTTTTATAAGAGTTGCTGTGGTCATGGTGTCTCTTCACAGCAATAGAAACCCTAAGGAAGACAGGAGGCATGAGTATGTGTGGATGGCATGGGCGTGTGACATTGTTAGAATCTCCCTGGATAGGAAACCAGAAGCAGTAAACTAAGTAGAAATAATTGAAAGTAAATGAAAATCAAAGTTTCCATAGATGATTTAGAAACTATACACTATTTCAGGTACTGTGCTAACTTGCCATTACTGCAACAAAATGCTTGAGACAATCAGCTTACAAAGAGAAAAAGGTTATTTTGTCTCCAGCCAGCGACCAACATCCCACTGGTGGATCTAAGACACTAACCTCACAACCAGGAAGCCCAACAGAGGGAATAAGAGGCCAGGACTGGAGAACCAGTTTCCCACCGACCCTCCATGGGCATGTATCCAGTGACCTAGAGACCGCCCCTGGGCCCCAAGTGTCACCTCTAGGCAGAAAAGATGAAAAAAGTAGGAAAGCAGGGTGGGTGTGGCCTTGGCTGAACGTCCATGATTTAAATAGACGAGGCTGAACATGGATCCACATACATGATGTAGTGTCCCCCATCACTGGTTATCAGGAAAACACAACTTATTAATGCCACATCACCTCACATTGGCTGCAGTGAGGAACACCTACCAAGTGTGACTGAGGTGGGGAGATGGGGCCTCATGTGCCGTTGTCAAGTATCTATTGGTGCTACCTACCACTTGGAAGAGTGGCTTGGGGTATCTTAGCAGCATGTGCTCAGGGTCCCACTCGGTGGCACCCAGCCCTTCACATACCCCACAGAGACACCCCTAGACTGATCAGGGCATACCTTCAAAGGAGTCCACAGCTGCACTTCGCATAATGACTGAACTTGGAACCACTTGAGGCCCTGAGCAGCAGATCATATATGGGAGTGGGTATAGCCCCACAGCAAAGTCGAAAGACAGCGTGAGAAAGAAAGCATGTCCATAGGAAGCAGGGCGGATCTCTCTGCAGGGCAGGCTCAGAGGCCTCCTGCTGCCCACCCCCTCCTGGAGGGACCATCCCTTGGTTAAAAGACTTGAGAGTAGTCAGTGGTCACTTAGAGAGGCCTGGGTACTGGGGGCGACAGGGAAGTCAATGCTTTTTCTCCCTCTGGAACTGGGCTCTGGTGACCTGTTTGTGCATTGTGGAGTTCTTCAAAGATTGTTATTTTGTGGAGTTTCTTAAATATTAGTAAAACATTCACTTATAAAAAATAAGAGTATAGGTAGCTGTGGTGGTGTATGCCTTTAATTTCAGCACTTGAGAAGCAGAGGCAGGAGGATCACTGTGAGTTCAAGGCCAGCCTGGTCTAAAGAGTGAGTTCCAGGCCGGTAAGGGCTAAGTAGAGAGAGACCCTGTCTCAACAACAAAACAAAACAAAACAAAACACACACACACACACACACACACACACACACACACACACACACACACACAACCAAGAACAAGAACAAGAACAAGAACAAAAAAAAAGAGTTTAAAACTCTTGATGATGGGAAAGTGGCCTTCAGATTTGTCGGGGAGCTTGTTATGTTTTATAATGCAAAGACTCAGCTATGTCCCTCCAAGACACGCATATTCAAGGCCCAGAATGCAAAGGGACCAGCCTTTGTGCTGTGCACTCCCTGGGGTCAGCTCACAGAGCCCTCTTGCCTCAGCTCCTCCAACAGCATATATCAAAGTCCCGCAGACTGAGCTGGAGCAAGGATCTGCCCTGTCACAGAGCTGGGCACATGGAGTCTGTGTGCAGAGCTCTCGGCCCTGGCTGGGAGGTGGGTGGTGGTCAGACCCAGGGCTCTGTCTGGGAAAGAGGAAGCTAGAAGAAAGCTGCTTCCAACTCCAGTGTGTGGGGAAGGGCAGGGAGAGTTCACAGGTCAGAGAGTGAGTTTGACCGAGAAGCCTGGGTCACAGTACAAGGACTCCGGGAAGTTCTGGTAGCTGTCACGGGCTGATTTGTGCCACCAGGCTATCAGGCAGTGTCTAAAGTGAGGTGAGGAGGAAGTGATGGCTTGAAGGGTACCTTGAAACAGAGATAGGAGAGGAAGCCCCTCAGCCCCCTGAGGGGTCTCAGTATCTGCACCAAGCCCATCCATTCCACTCCTGGACACTGGGCAAGACACCAGAGGACATGTCTAGTCCATCCACTCACAGCCATTGCCCAGACATGAGCCAATAAAAGAGGCAGGTGCTGCCAGTCCCACCCTACCCAAGTGCCCCAGCTCCAGGGAGTCCCCTGCACCCCTCCACCCACACAAAGGATTAAGGATTGGCTCAGAAGTCAGGGAAGGCAATTGCCCAGCACTAAAATCTCAGGAAGTCACACAGAGCAGGACTTCCCCTTGGGCCTCCCTCTCCTGTTTCAATCCTTTTTCCTGGTACGTCATCCACATGCCACTCGACTCCCTTTCTCAGAACAGCTCAAGGATTTTCCTCTTCTGTAGTCTGGCAGCCCTCATGGAGTATGGAAACACATCAATCCATCAAGGTTTCCACATCTGAAAGAAATCCAGCCTCCTCCAGTGCTCACACTCCTCTGTCCTCTCAGACCTGTCTGTGTAGGATGTTTCACATAAACAGATTCAATGACACTGGGTTTTCTGGGTCTGGTCTCTCTCACTGGGCTCATCCATGTGGCACATGCATAGGTGTTTTGTTCCTTTTTATGACTGACTAATATTCCACAGTAAGGATAGACCCCACCCCTTCTGTTTATCACTGTCTGTGGATGGGTATCTGGACTTTTCCACTTTGGGCTGATGTGAGTTACTCTAACGCGTGGGCATGTTGCTTTTCTCTTTTATATTTGGCCTCAGCTGTGCAGTGTGTGGCCCTCAATGGAAGCCACCAAACTACACTGCAGCAGACCATGAAATGGGTTGTCTTCTTACACAATCCCCAGTGTGCGCCACACCTAAGAACCTTTAGATGCTCATGAAGACACTTGGCCATGTCAGATGCTTCCATTGTCTCAGAGGGATGGAGTCAGCCTGTGGAAACTCCCTGTGCTCCTGAGAGGAGCCCAGTATGGGTCCAGACAGCCACATGCCCAAATTTGGAGCATGTCTTATTGCCCATTTACAAAGGGCTTGCAGCAGTGAGGTGTGGGTAGAAGACTCAACTCCGAGGTGGGCAGGTACCTGTGTGCTCAGAGCAGTCTTTGGGCCCTCACACATTGTGGATTCCCCAGCTCCATTGTACTCAAGGATGAACACATCATTGGCCTCCCCTCCGGTGGTAGCTCCCACTCTGCACAGTGGGCTAATGGTGCATCATCACATGTATAGCTCTTGAGACAGGCAAGCACAGTATCAGCATCTAGGCGCCAGGAGTGATGCAGGGCTAAGAGGTCCCCACATGTGTGGAGACCTGGGCGTAGTGGGCATGGGTAGACAAGTCAGGCAGTCTTCCCTGCACACAGAGGATGAAGGTGATAGGGCCGCAGCTGGAACAGTGGGGATGGGCACCACCTTTCTTTAACTTTCCATAACTTCTTGGGTCTAAAGGGCTGATTGATCCAACATATGGATACAACCTCTCGGAATTGACCTCATCCCCAGGAAAAGCCTGGAGTGTGGCAGAGCAAAGGGTGCAGACTGTAGGCCAGGCTCTCTTAGAAAGCTTTACTCACACTCCATGACGTGAGTGTGTGTGTGTGTGTGTGTGTGTGTGTGTGTGTTGTGGGGGGGGCAGGGGGGTTGAATGATACTGGGGAACCAGTTCGCTGGGAACCTAGAAGAGAACAGGTTGGAACTGGAACCACTGATATTTCCACTTGGGGGTCTGAGCTGCCAGCAACATCAGCAGCAGACAGGGCTGCCCAAGGGATGGGTGAGGGCTAAGGCTCTGGGACTCTGGGTTGAGGAGACCACAGGGTCTTTCCCTGGAACCTGGTGGCTCCTATAAACCCAGGTGAGAGCTGTTCCCCAGCATTATAGGTGGCTGGCCAAGTCCTCACTCAGGATGCCCTGAAGCAGAAAACAGACTGAGCTCACCTCCTTGACACCCACACTGACCTTGGCCATGGCTCTCCTTCCACTAAAGCACACAGAGGCATCATGATGCCCCATGCTCCCCCACCCAGAACCATCTAGGCTGATTCAGTGTGGAGGCGGAAGGCTCTGATTTCACTAATTCCCGAACACAGGTCAGTATTCCAGGAGACGCCCCCCGTCACAGCAGGCCAGGGTACGGGCAGTCGAGATCTTGTCACTTTGGGGACACGTGTGGTCGCTTATCGCTTGTGCCTTCAAAGCACCATATTTAGAGACAGATATTTTTCATAAATAAGCAAGGTCAAAGCTGATAAAACCCAGTCCATCTGAAACAACGCCGTGTTCCTGGCGCAGCATTCCAGCGGGTACCTTGTGGCCTGGCGGGCCTTTGAAATCATCACAACAACCAAAGGTTTGTTTTTCCATCCAGAGAAAGGGGAAAGACAACAGGGCAAACGCACATTCTGTCCCCAGCAGAGCCCCTCAGACAACCTGCATGGCCCCCACTCTCCAGAACGTTCTCAGCTCTGAGTGTCCACTGTCAGGAAGAAGGGCCCCAGGGATCATGACAAGACGGGAGCGTTCCTGGGGCTGGAAAGGGTCCTAAGGAAGGACATAGACCAGAGCGAGAATGGTTTCTGGAGCCAGATCATCTGGGTGTGAATCCTGATAGCATCATTTGCCAGGATCCCTTTCCTCTCAGAGCCTCAGTTTGCCCATCTGCCAAATGGCATAGTAGTTCTATTACTGGGGTAGTGAGAGAGAGACAAGGACTGATGATGCGTAGCTCTGCGCTAACACAGCTCACTCTTGATGCCATTGCTACTTCCGTGTTAGAAATCAGTGGAGTGTTGGACTGAGGAAATCAATACGTTTGGTAAGGTCTTACCATGCAAGCATGAGCATGAGGGCCTGAGTTCAAATCCCCCGAATCCACGTAAAAGGTCAGGTGCAGCAGTGCATACCTGTCATCCCAGTGCTGGCGAGGCAGAAGAGGATCCCAGGACTTGCTGTGCAGCCTAGACGAATCAGTGAGTGAGCTCCAGGCTCAGAGACAGCCTGCCTCAAATAAGGTGGGGTGCAATTGAGGAAGACTCCATACATTGACCTGTGTGTGTGTGTGTGTGTGTGTGTGTGTGTGTGTGTGTGTGTGTAAGGGTGGATTTGTGCTCAGACCCCCCTACACACACACACACACACACACACACACACACACAATCAGCAAAATAGAGCCCTGGCGTTAGTTTTCACTCCACTGTGGCATCTGGCACTGTTCTCTTACCTTCATGCTGTTTATGGTCACCTGCTGGGTGGGCAGGTACTAACTGAATTAGTAGGCCCTGTGGGTGAGTCTTTTCTCTCCACCAAAGACTCCTCGGTACGGGGATGTGCCCATACGCTGTGCCCTTGAAGGAGTTTTACTCAAAGCAGCAAGTCATGCTCTCCACATCTGGCTGCCTTTCTCCTGTCCTGGGCTCTGTTCTAAGTGTTTCTCAGCCTCTCATGTGGTCCCTAGTGTACTGTGACGGAGTCACCATAATAGCTCCATTTGCTAGACAGAACGGAGGCCAGAATGGCCAATGAAACTTCTCCACGGCTTGAAAGTGGCTGTACCGGGATCCATCTGAGGCAGCTGGCCCTGTGTGTCCATTCCTGAAGCGTTGGTAGGGGGCGGGGTCATGTGAGTCGTCAGGGGAACTGAAGTCAACATGAACTCAGAAGTGGGAGTGAGACACAAAGCGGCCGTTGTGCAAGGAACTTGGTGCTTCCTCAGAAGGTAACGCCCAGGGTGGAGGTGTGACCCAGCGCCCCCACTTCCAGGTCCATACCCAAGAGGATGCAAAGCAGATATTCAACAAGGTCTACACCCACATGTTCCCAGCAGTGAAAGGGTGGCAACAACTCAAATGTCCCTAAGCAGAAGAATGAATGAGCACAGGATGTAGCCTATCTTTACAATGGAATATTACTCAATCATAAAAAGCAAAGAGGCCTTTGAGATGGCTCAGCGGGCAAAGGCACTGGCTGCCAACTCTGATGACCTGAGTTTCACTCCCAGGACTTGCGTGGTGGGAGGATAGAACTGACTCCTGCAAATTGTCCTCTGACCTGCACATGTGTACACACACGTGTACACACACACACACACACACACACACACACACACACACGCACACGCACACGCACATGCACACACATCCAAATAAATGTAATAAAAATTTAATTAAAAGAAATGAAGCTTTGGGATGCTATAGAGAACCATATTGCAGTAGGAAGGCAAAGTTGTAGGTCATATATTGTATGGTTCTGTTTCTGCAAAATGTTCAGAACAGGTAAATCCACAGAAACAGCAAAATAGCTTGGTGGTTTCCAGGGGAGAGCAGAAGAAGAGAATCTAGAGAGTATAGTGCTTCATTTTGGGCTGATGGAGATAATGTGTAACTAGATAGAGATGGTTCACAACCACCAGTAATTTCAGCTCCAGGAGACGGCCTTCTTCTGGCTTCTGAGGGCACTGCACGCATATGTACAAACAGAGACATTCACACATATACATAATTAAAAATAAAAATAAATATTTTTTTCCAAAACATCCAGTCTATAGACTAAATTTCCAGTTCCTCAAAGGCACAGACAGCAGAAAGCAGGACATGGAATACGGAAATTCAAGGAGCCATAGCCCATCAAAGCTCACTACAGTCTCCCAGCGGCCTGCCCCAAAGCAATGGAGATCTACAGACTACCTGACAAAGAATGCAAACTATCTTAGGAACTGTCAGCAAACTTTAAGAAAATACAGAGAAATGGTCAATGAAATCAGGAAAACGATACATTGTTAAAGTGTTTAGTGTCCTGTTAGATTGATTTTCTGTCAAAAAAAAAATGAAGGAGGGGGGGCACTGGAATCCTCTATTGTTTGTAAAAGTCTTGAGCATGCAAATAAGGACAGTGCATTTGAAGCAGAGGTGTGGATCCAGGTGGCCAGGTCATCTCAGGAGCAAAGCGCAGTGTGCTTATACTGACTATATATCAACCTGGGCAAAACCATAGGACTCACCCAAAGACAAGTGCAGCCTGAATGCCTGCAAGCCTTGCCAACAGTCACATTCATTCACTCATTTATTCAGCCATCATTAACTGATAAACAAAAACATGTGCTCAGTGATAAGGATAATCCCATTCTTGCCCTTTTGGCACATCCATTCTAGAGACACACAGATACTGAACAAAGTATGGCCCGAGGATGAACTAGAAGATGCCAGGATGAGTGTCCAGGACCCCTGGCCTTGCCAGATAGTCACCAGGGTGCTCACTAGCCCTCATGGCTATTCCAAGCCCAGAGTCATGGACCTGCCTGGAATCCGACACTATGAAAGCAGAGCAGAGTTGTACTGGGGATAAGCTTCAGAGTTGCCAACCAGCACAGTTTACTGGAGGACCCAGGGAAAGTCTATCCACAGAACTGGGAAACATACAAGGACTGTGCTTTTGCCCAGAGACCATGGAGAAGATATCGTGGGTGGTGGGACTTACACCTGAGGTGTGAAAACCTACATTCAGAGAGGATATGGGAGGTCAAAGCATGAGTACAGTGGGAAGAGGAAGTCTCCAGCTCTGAGGGACACCCCTGCAGAGATGGGAACTGTGGTGGTCCTCAAAATGACCACCAGACACAACGTCCTGAGGCTGCTTCCTGCCATTTGACTGACTTCCTCCTACTCCAAGACTAGGGACTTATCCATGGGGGGCTCTGGGAACTGCCTCCCAGCCCTAGCTGTTGTTGGAGTCTCTAGGGAAGCTCTACAAGCAAGTTCACTGGGCCCGAGTGATGGCAACATCACAAGCCTTGGGTGAGCCTCCTAAAGATGTTGAAGGGCAGCCAGAGGTGAGAGGAACCCAAGTCTTCCGCCAGGCACTGTTCCTGCCGGGAGGCCCCAGGGAGGCTCCATAGGGTTAGAGAACAGACTCTTCCCTCAACCAAAGGAATTCAAGGTCTGGGAGGAAGGTCCGGGGCCTGCAGAGCCGTGGTGAGTGTTTGGCATGGGCCCTTCTGGAAATTCTTTTCATCTTCTCTACCCTCCCCCCACCACATCATTTTCTGGAGGCAAAAATAAATACTGACATCTCCACTTGTGTCACAGTGACGGGTGTGTACAATATTAGTGTGAAAAGTTACCCCCAAAGCCACGCTAGACAGCCAAACAGAGCCTTGCTGTCCATGGGTGGATGTGTTCAACATTTCGGGCAAAGCTGTTTCAAGCTATTTCTGTAACGTGACTCTAAGTGGATAATGTGTGGCTGCGGCTGGGTCCGGGCAGTGAATGCATTTTTTGTTTGCAGCCTGAAAATCAATAGCAGACTTGGGAATCCTGGACCATTCATGAGCAAAGCAGCCTGTGTCACGGAAGGGAGGCAGTAGGCAGTCCTGCACTGGAGGTGGCCCAGAGGGCGGAGGTGTGGGATCAGTGTAGGGACAAATCTCCAGAAGGCAGGGGCCAGCCTCAAAGGAAAGGGCTGACTTTCACCTACCACTGTCGATCCTGCTTCCATGCACAGTGTCCGGGTTCTAGCTCTTTCTATGCCTTAGTCTGTGTGAGGACAGTTGATTCCCATGGAATGGAGTCTTTCCTCTATCTACTGGGAAGCTGGGAGGCTCTTAAACTGGCCTCTGGAGCCCAACAAATGTCCTGGATATAAACTTCCCATTTGCCCTGGACACTTTTGCAGGAGAGATGGTAATATACCTGGAGATCCGGGCAGCCAAACATCCATCTGGGAAGGCCTTAAATTATCTGCTCTAAATTTCTACACAATTTTCTTCCAAGTTCAGGCAGCCTTGCCTTGGTCCCTACATTTGAGGTTTCTGGATCCAGGCACAAAATCTGGGACTGCTGTGGCTTCTCACAGGAGCCCCTCATGCTGAAAGCTCAACGCTCACCCCTAGATGTCCGCATGACCCACGTTCCAGTTGCCCAGTCACCCTGCTCCTTTGTCTTTGAAATACAAATGGGGCTTTCCTTCCTACAACAATGTATGCATGGCCCCATCCAGACTCACCCCTCACAAAACTCAATCTTGACAGTTCTACCTCCCAGACCACATCCCAAAATCTGTCCCCCAAGTCCTCACAGTTGGACCTAGGGATGACGGTCACTGTGGCAGTTCGGTCACTCTACCTGCAACACCCAGCCTCCATCTTCATTTAGTGGATCCCCCCCACACACATTCTGAGCCTCCCCACACCCTTCCTCTTGACTTGGGTGTTGCTCTGGCATGCTCTTTCCATAGAGCATACTCTTCAGGGTCCAGAGCACATGACCCTGTTGGGTCATGTGATCTGGGGACACTTGAGATGACAACCCCACCCCTAAACATCCTCCAGTCTACATGGTAAGATGTGCCCTCTGTCCTCTGCAGTCCAGTTCTGGCTCCCTTGGACTTCACCCTTCCCTGGAGCAAGCTGGGGTGCCTAAAATTAATCAGTCTCTCTCTCTCTCTCTCTCTCTCTCTCTCTCTCTCTCTCTCTCCTCCCTATCTATCTCTATCTCATTATTTATTTGTGGAGGCGGGTATGGACATGGCATGGCATGTCTGTAGAAGTCAGAGGATAACCACTTCTCTCCCTCTACCATATGAGTTCCAGAGATCAAACTCAGGTCATCGGGTTTGGCAAATGCCTCTACCCTGAGCCCTCTCACCAGCCCCCAGCCTCACTCACACAGCACCAGGCACTGATATCAAGAACAGCTCAGGGACCGGGCGGTGGTGGCGCATGCCTTTAATCCCAGCACTCGGGAGCAGAGGCAGACAGATCTCTGTGAGTTCGAAGCCAGCCTGGTCTACAGAGTGAGTTCCAGGAACGGCTCCAAAGCTACACAGAGAAGCCCTGTCTCGAAAAAACAAAAACAAAAAAAAAACCAAAAACAAACAAAAAAGAAGAAGAAGAAGAATAGCTCAGTAAGAGTCACATGACAAATGGGTGTCACCAGTTGACTGTATTGTCTAGATCTCACCTGTCGACATAAAGATGTTAATCCACAGAACAAAATCTGAGCACGGTCCTTTCTTGCTCTGCACCCAGGCTGTTTGCAGAGTAACAGTGGTGAATGTGGTCATCCGTAGTTATACAAGGAGGTGGGGGCAGGGAGCACAGGAGGGGTTGAGAAAATGAAAAAAGCAAATGAGAAAATCCACCTGCGTCCACCCCACACCTGGGAGGCTGGGGGGGGGTGACCCCACCTACACAGGGACCAACCCACTTTCAGCCCTAGAAGGTTAAATGAAGAAGTGGGTGCTCACAGAAGGAACCCCTAGATTGGTTCTAGAATCTTCCATCAAAGGTGCAGGTGATTTGGGCAGGGGGGTGTTAAGAAGTTACCAACTCTGCTTCTTCTGTATTCTCATGTCACCCTGGCCACACTCATGATGCATGGACTACCGCAGCAGCATCCTATCCCATGAGGTGGAGAGACTCAGGGAGGCCCAAGAGTCTGCCTGTGGCTTCTGCGGGAGCTTCAAGGAGCATGTTTCAACTCCAGATGTTTGTCTGACAATAAATCACAGCCCCTACACACTGTGGGGGTCCCCAGAAGCAAGCCCCAAGAACAGAGTCTGGGGCCACCATGTTTGGAGCCACCAGGAAGGTGGCGGCAGCAGCCGGGAAAGGGCTGTACCACAGCACCTGAAATCCTGCTGATGGGACCCATCCCAACATTTCAGGAAAAGCAATAACAACCTCTTTGATCGAAGTCCAGATCTACACAGGCGCAGGGTCAAAAACAACAAGAGGGGAAGCCCTTGGGTTCTGGGAAAGTGGGAGAACGGATCTGCTTTTCCTGAGGCCTCTCCAAGGTTTCCTGTCACCAGGACTGCGCAAGCATCCTCAGAGACCCAGCCGCACAATGGCCTCCAAGCAGGGTGGCACCGTGGGAGTGTGGCACACCTGTCAGGAGACCTTGCACAGAAATAATCTGAAATAACACACCTGAGGGGGAAGCTGTGCATGCAAGTTATCCCTGTGCATGCAAGTGTTGAAGTCACATGCAGACTAGGAGGGAGCCCTTTGCCCAGTGGGCGAGCTCAGAACCAACAGTCAAAGATCGTCACAGACAAGGCAGTTCTGAGTCTGGTCTGGATGACAGACGTGACACCAAGTCCCTGGCTGTAGGAAAGAAAGACATCGAGGTAGGAAAACTAGATGGAGAGGAAGCTCCTGCAGGGAGTTGGGCTAACCTGGGCTATATCCACTCAGCCCTCAGCAGGTCCATGAAGACCCATAAGCCTGAGGGTTGGCCACATTCCATCATACAGACCTCTGCAGCTTTATCAGAAAAGTGGGGAGAGTGGTGATCGGCCCTGGCAGCTGATACTTCCTCTCAGTGGCTGGAGACTGTTCTGTGTAGACTCAAGTGCTCTGCAAGCCCTGGTTAGGACCATGCAATGTGCAAAGAACCCAGCCCAGGAAATCCCAGGAAATGTCAATATCTGCGAGGAGAGAATGAGCTGTAAGCCTTCCACAGACACTGTCCTCCTTTACATCTATAAATACTTCCAGATTTGTCCCAAGGGATGTGTGTGTGTGTGTGTGTGTGTGTGTGTGTGTGTGTGTGTGTGCATATGGAGGTCAAAGGTCAACGCCGGCTGCTGATCCTCAGGCTCTGTTTACCTTGTTATTGAGAGACGACCTCTCAATAGTCTAGGCTGGCCGGTCAGTGAGCCCTGGGGGTCCTCTTGCCTCCGCTGCCTGCTCTGGGCTCATAATGTATGTCACTACGCCTGACTTTTTTGATGTGAGTTCTGGGGATCAAACTCAGGTCCTCAAGCACTTTCTCAACCGAGCCTTCCCACAGTCCCTTTCCTAGATGTTTAGCTTCCCGTGCTGTGGAACCAGCACTCCGTACGACCACGGTCTCCACACAGAAGGAGGAGTGCTCCGGGGCTGGTCAAGTCACACAGAGTTACTGGAGCTGTAGGACCCTGTGGGACTTTGAAAAGCCATGCTGGTGGGAGTGAAAGAACATGACTGCTGGTGACTGTGGGTGTGTAGGTGGTGACACCGAAAACATGTCTCCCACACTGTCCACGGAAGTACCGTGTGGATTCTAGTGCAGTAAAATGGGAGCGCACTGAAGATCACATTAAACATGTTCTGCTAGGTTTTGGGATGGGGCCTTGTTATGTAGCCCAGGCTAGCCTTGAACTCATGATCCTCCAGCCTTAGTTTTCTGAGTGCCAGGGCAACAGGTATGTGCCACAGTTGCTCATGAAATGTTTTGACAGGGTTTATTTGGATGATTAGTGTAGCATGAATTTCTAAAAGGTCTTCTTAATAAAAACAAACCTGGAGCCAAGTATTGGGGTGAACGCTGAATGATCAGAGAAACAGAACAAGCCACACCCAACCTCACCTTGCCAATTCCTCAGATGACCTTGTTTCCTCAGACTGAAAGCTTCTGAGTCCTCATCTGAATGGATCTCAGCTGAACTAAAAGCTAAAAGCTTTAAAAAGGCTGTAGTTCCTGGTCCTCATGCCTTATATACCTTTCTGCTTCCTGCCATCACTTCCTGGGATTAAAGGCGTGTGTCACCATGCCTGACTGTTTCCAGTGTGACTTTGAACTCACAGAAATCCAGACCGATCTCTGCCTCCTGAATGCTAGGATTAAAGGCGTGTGCTACCACTGCCTATCCTCATGTTTAATATAGTGACTGTTCTGTTCTCTGACCCCCAGATACGTTTATTGGGGTGCACAATATATCAACCACAGATTAGCACTTTCAACTGCAAGGGTTTCTTCAAAAATTAGCATTGTTATTCTCTTAACTGTTTTATGGAAAGGAACCAACAGAATTAACTAGTCACCAAGCCCCATGCAGAAACCTTCCAGCCCGCTCATCACAAACATGATCACTATCTGTGTGCCCTGCCTGAGCACTGGGATGTCCTAACATAAAGCCGGTTGGTTCTCTATGAAGAAGAGAGAAGCAGAGGCTGGGGACAATGGCTCAGTGGGTAAAGTCCTTACCTTTTGAATATGACAACCTGAATTCAAAAGCCAGGACCCAGGTAAAACAGCCGGGCATGGCGGTGGCACTCACTTGGAATCCCAGCACTGGGAAGGCAGAAAGATCCCTGGGCCCTGCTGGCCAGCAGGTCTAGCAAGTTACAGGCTAGTGAGAGGTCCTGTCTCAATAATAATAATAATAATAATAATAATAATAATAATAATATGAGGGTGACTGAGAATGCCTGAGGTTGACCTCTGTCTTCTACACGTGTGCGCGTGCACACACACACACACACACACACACACACACACACACACACACACAAAGAGGAAGCTTCAAATTTTCCTCATGCGGTTCAAATGGGCCTGAGCATGGGTGAAGGGCCCTGGTCAGTGCCCTCGGGGTCAGACCCACCTCCTCAAACATGCCAACCCCTCCCTCTGCTGCCTCCCTGCCTCTTCCCTTCTGCTCTGGCGTGGTGTGCTGCAGCCCAGCTCTCCTGCTGTGGCTGAAAGGACAAGGGAACCCCTTCCAGGACCTGACCTGTCCTCCACAGCTCTGGGTGTCTTAGCTCCTCCATTCTCCAGCTGGGAGAACCAGCACCAGGGGCCCCTTCTGCCCTCCGCCTATCACCAGAGCTACCCCTTGCTCCCTCCAAGTACCCACAACCTTCTCAGGATCCTTGAAAGGGGTTCCCTCAACATCCCTTCAGTGGATTTAGCATCCCATCATCCCCTAGTCTTCCAGTGGCTGTTTCATTTGTCTGCTGACAATGAGGGTGTTTCTGTAGGCCATGCCTCTGATCACAGTTTGGGTCCTCCAGAGGGTAGCCTGGATAGATTTGTTAGTCTTAGAAAAATTCATAAGTATCAGGCCCCTGGCCACAGAGGACCACAGGTCCAGTGGCCTCTGGCTCACTCAGGGTCTGCCATTTCTGGAGCCCATAGAATGAGCCAGGCAATGATCTACAACATTTTTTTTCAGCTCCTGGGGTTTCTATGAAGTGATAGTGCTGTCCTCACATGGGGAAACTGAGTCCTGGAGGGCACAAATACCTGGATTATAGATTCTAAGTGGTAGAGACAGCTTAGCCTCCAATGTCAGGGTCTCACTTCCTCCCTGCTCAGGGCCCAAGAATAGCAGGTTGTAGCCATGCCCCCTGAAGACAGGTAAGTGCACATGACTCAGGTGGCAGAGAGGGCTTCTTTCTGATGGCTGAACCATCTGGAAGGGGTGCAATGGGCAGGGAGACCCAGTCACCAACTATGGAACCCTGCTCTGGGTCCTCGAATCATACCACGGATTTTCTTCAACAAAAGAATCTTAGAACCTGAAGATGTTCCCAAGCCACATCTCCTCTCTGCTCTGCAGATGGGGAAACTGAGGCACTGAGTATCAGGTATAGTTTCTGTCCCAGATTACAGTCCCCAGAGCTTCTTCAGCCAGGCGCCATGTTCCCCAGGGATGACCAGCTCTGATTCTCCCCAAATGCAGCCAGAAGGCAGGCTACATAGGGAAACTGTCTCCGCACTTGAGCAGGATTTCATAGGAAGATGGACACAGACACACATGCAGCACACACACATGAGCTCGCTCCCTGTCTCCAGGGAGGCAGGGGGCCAGAGCTAATGATAATACGTTTCCTGAGAACTTTCCACTCTTCTGAAACGCTTCTAATTATGTCTGGAGTCCTTCCTTCCTACCCCACAGAGCGAGCAGAGCATGCGGCTCAGGAGTACTCTGTCTCTGCATCAGCCTGGAGTCTGTCCAGGACTGATGGAGCCAAAGCTGGGGGAGTCCTGGTTCCCTGCTGGTGACCCCTGGCACATCCTGCCATCTCCCTGCCACCATGTGCAGGTGCTCCTGATGGATGCCCTGTCAGGACAAAGGAGGCTGAAATCCTCTATTTGTGTGCAGAACTTCCAAAGTGGGCAGTGCATGATTGTGACCACTGCCTGGTGGATGCTTCTTGCTGTAGTTCTGAATGACAGGTGAAGGGCAGCCTTGCACTGGCCCTCCTCACCCTGAGGCAGCCATTGTCTTTTAGGGCCTTTCAAAAGCCACTTTTAGGAGTGGCTGCTTGTTTCCCAAAGCCAAATGTTTCTTTAAAAACACCTAAATGTGGTCAGCATGGCCCATCTGGATTCATAGCTCACTCAGGTGTGTCCATGACCCCTCAGAACATTTTCTGAATTCAATCCACATAGCCCATGTGTGTCATGTTGCTGTATCTGTGGCATGTAACATGAATGTTGCACAGGATGCATGCATTACAAAACACATAATACGTTATAGAACACTATATACTATATAGCATTTATCATATAGCGTCATTGAGAATGACAGCTGGGCTTGGGAGCAGTAGGTGACCACACAGGAAGGAGAGAAGGGAAGGCCCTAAGACTTGAACCCAGGCTCCAGAACCCTTGAGGCATCCGGCCCCATCATGTACCCCTGTCTCTCAAGCCTCTATTTCCAGATCTGTCCTGCGGGAGACAGGGCCTCACTGCAGAGGCAGAGATGGGATGAACCTGTCCAGCTCAGTCACAGAGGGAGGCCTTGAGCATGGGTTACCTAGGCCTTCTGTCTGCTAGCCAGGAGGGACCCATGACAAGGGTAGACAGAAGAACTGAAATAGGTAAATGCATTTCCAAAGTCACGGGACTGAGAGAAGGTTCTGGAATCTTGGTTCCCAAGGTCCATGTCACCTGCATCAGTGTAGGCTGTCCCATGCCCTAGCTGCAAAAGTGAATTCCTAGCACTTATCTGGTGTGTCTTCCTCCCTCTTTCTTGCTTGTTCTTAGCCTGAAGTGATTTCCCAGACATGCTCTACAATTGGCAGAGTGACATGAGGGACAGAGTGCCCTCTTCTATTCCAGAAATGGCCCTGCCTGTCTCCTCAAGATCCCCATGATAAAGGTGCATGCTCTCAGCTCTCACACAGGCTAACCCTGAGTCCAGCACCCTGTAGAAGAGACTACTCTTTCTACGTCTCCAATCACTGCCCTGGGATGGAGAGTTCCAGGACTCCTCCTCTGCACTTCAGTGGTGATGGGATTACCAGGGTCCACTAGCGTGATCTAAGGCCACAG
This sequence comes from Peromyscus aztecus, assembly GCA_902168405.1. NCBI lineage: Eukaryota > Metazoa > Chordata > Mammalia > Rodentia > Cricetidae > Peromyscus > Peromyscus aztecus. Next base: position 23,373 of record CABHPQ010159947.1, read on the forward strand.
GACCAAATTAACATCACCATCCTTATCATCATCACCATCGTGTTTATAACCATGATCACACCCATCATTCTCTCCAAAATCATTGCCATCACCATCATCACGACCATCACCATCACTGTCATAATTATCATAACCATCAGCAACACCACGATCATGTCACCATCACTATTATCACCACCATCTTCATTAACACCAACACCAACATCATCACCACCTCTCTCTCTCCCTCCTCATTCCCCAGTTTATATAATTACTGGTTCCAGCAGGCCTCCACCCAGAGCCTCACTGTCCTGCTCTGCATCTCCACTCACTTGTAAGGCCACCTTCCTATATTAAATCCTTCTATGTGAAGGACTAAGAGAAGTCTGGGTATGAGGAACAGACAGACGCTCAGCCATTCCTTAGCTGCCAGCTCTCAGCAGGTATGGGGACTGGAGGCAGGCAACAGGGATCACCATGGCAAGTCTATACCACCTCTGACACCGTGTGGCACATCTGATACACACCTCATGTACCAACATTCAACCTCCACTCGGATGATTTTGCAGAGGGACACTCCAGTTTGGTTGGGTTGTGCATTTTTTGCTTCTCTGAGGGAGAAAGGGAACAGGGTGTCAGGCTATTGCATCCCTGGTCCTCAGGCTGTCTGGCTCTGCTGCTGGCAACCGTACCAGAGGGCATGACATATGTGTGCCCATGTACCTGGCCAAAGCCAGACAGGCTTAAATGTGGAAAATACGGCTCCTCGCAGCATTCTAGCCCATAGGATTCTGACCTCCACGGCCACGCGATGTGGACAGGGCTGGATGCCCTCAGCCAAGAGCTGCCGAGGCAGGCCCAGATTTATGGCTTTGTTATTACTGTGTTTTGGAGTTGTTACAGCCCCGTTCTCCCTGGAGAATCCCAGTGCTGCTTTCTCTAGGACATATCAGTCAGACAGGGAGGAAATATGTGAAGCTGGGAACATCCTGTGTGGTGGTGTCTCCTCAGCCCCAGGTACCGGGCCCTTTGTTTGCAGCCAGAGAGAGGCGGAAACTGATAAAGGCCAGGGGCTGGGGGAGGGCCTGCGGCACCTTGGTGCCCTGGTTGTTCTCCACCAGGACACATGTCCCCAGCTTCCTGAGCAAAACAGCCACAGGCCATGAGTCTCTGATGCTGAGCCAGCCGCCCGAGGTAGCCCCTCTTAATGAGACCCGCCGCCCAGTGGATTGCTGACTCTGCACAGAGCCACCTCTGGCTCTGCAGCCAGAGGGAACAGCAGGCCGTGCCCACCTCCAACACAGGGCCCCATTGTCCTACCGCTGCCCCTCCCCCACCACTGCTCCCAGAATCCTCCTGGTTGTGGTTCTCTTAATGCAGAGGGGGTCTGAGAAGGAGGGGTAGAAAGGCCACAGAGACCAGCAACATGGGGCTTATGTAGTCTGAGCCTCTTTTGAAAATACACACACACACACACACACACACACACACACACACACACACACACACACGCAAGTAGTGACGTAAATAAAGGTGGACACATACAAAGGTCTGGAGAGATAGATATTGACTCATTAGTAGGTAGGACTGTGAGATCCACTCACTTTTTTTTTCTTTAGACCATTCTGCAATGTCCAAAAAAAATTTAATGAGCATGTGTTCCCTTTCTTTAGGGAAAAATAGATGACTTTAATCTGAAAGATTTATGTATTTATGGTGTGTGTGTGTGTCTGTATCATGTGAGTGCAATACCCTTGGAGACCAGAAGAGGGAGGCCATTCCCCTGAAGTTACAGGCATTTGTGAACTGCCCAACATGGGTGCTAGGGACTGAATACCAGTCATCTTGAAGACCGACAAGCGCTCTTAACTGTGGAGCCGTCTCTCTAGCCCCTAAAATGTCTTTGATCTCAAGGGAATAGCACACTTTCATAGAACCAGGTTCACGGAAGCACCTAGGAGGAGCAAGCACAGGTCAGATACCTGTCCTAGAGGCTTCCTTCTCCTTCCTTCCTACAGGGATTAACTGCAGTTATGGAACCCTCTTCAGGAATGTTCCTCCCCTGGAGGGCATGGGCTCAAAATGAACCCTCAAGGAGGGACCAAGCCCCACCTCTGGGAGGAGCAAAGAAGTGAGCAACCATGGGACCAGAAACAAGGTGATGCTAAGACACAGTTGCCAGGCCTCAGGGAAAGGTGTGGCCCACTATCCTTACAGTCAGCCCATGGACTCTGCAGCCTTAGGCTCAGCCCTATGGTGGGCAGCAGATAGATAGGGTCACCATGGTCTCACCAGCCCCCATCTACAGACACACTGCTGGCAGCTGTATCTAAAACCATCCCCTGAGAAACAAATGTGGCCCATCCCTGTAAGCCTGGCCCCTCCAGCCATCCCATCCACATCCTCTGACCTGTCACAGTAGCTTCAAGCCAACCTGACCCTTCAAGTTCAGGTACAGACTTCCTGGCAGGGCACCATTAATGACAAGTGACATGTGGAAGGCTCTATTTTGTGCCAAGAGGCCATTCAAAACTCTGGCATTGGGAGAGATACCCTTGGGCAACGGATGCCCCCATGTTCCGGTCCCAGCTTGACTGAGCCTGAGTCAGCACAGGACACCTGCTGGGAAGAAATGCATGCACCCTGGGCCTACCCATACCTGCTCAGGCTCATTTCTGGGTCTTTCATGGCGAGGGAGCCCTGGAGGTTCTAGCAGGAGCACGGCATGCATGTCCCTACATCCCCTAACTAGAATCACCCAGGGTGTGGGGCATAAGGAATTATCTAGCATTGTCTTTTCCAGAGAGGGAGGCAGCTGCTCAGAGGCTTCATAGTTGCTGCTCTTTCTGCCCAGAAGATGTTCCCATGTGATCACCACACAATATGCCAGCATCAGTTATGCAAGGAACTTAACAGTCTTGAGCTATCACTGGGAAGAGCCCTGCCTTCCCAAAGCCACCACACAATGCCTGAGAAGCTAGCTGTGAGACCTGTCCAACCAGATGCTTAAGGGAATGTGGTGGCTTAAAATGAAAATGGCCCCCATAGGCTCATAGGGAGTGGTACTATTAGGAGGTGTGGCCTTGTTGGAGTAGGTGTGGCTTTGTTGGAGGAAGTGTGTCACTGGGGCAGGCTTTGAGGTTTCAGATGCTCAAGCTGGATCCACTGTCACTCTCCCTTCCTGCTGCCTGCTGATCTGGATTGTAGAACTCTCAGCTACCTCTCCAGCACCATGTCTACCTGGCATGTCACCACCATGCTTCTCACCATGATGGCAATGGACTAAACCTCTGAACTGTAAGCCAGCTCCAATGAAATGCTTTCCTTTATAAGAATTGCGTGGTCATGGTGTCTCTTGACAGCAATAGAAACCCTAATGAAGACAGGGAACTTGCAGTGATCTCAGCCACAGCTCCATTCCTCAGTAGCCAGAGAGAGGAAAGACCTTGAGTAAATCTCTCACAGACCCAGGTAGGCTGGAGACTTGGGGACCAGCTCTGCTCTGCAGAATTGCCCCCCCCCCATAGCAGAGCCCTTCACTTTGCTCTCCATGGAAACAGTGCAGCTTACACCCACATCCTGCGAGTCCCTGCCCACAAGAACACAGTGGGCACCATGACTTCCCTTCAGCCACATTACAGGAAACATCAAGAGGCCAGGGCTTCAGGAAGGGTTGACCACAAAGGAGAGAGGTGGTGACTGACTGGTCAAGGCAGTAGCAGCAGCCTTCTTTCCTGCTGGAACCACACAGACTTCTGGGAAAAGGAAGGGAGAAGCAGGGTAGTGAGGCAGGTAGACTGGGGGATTGTGCCGCCCTACAGCTCCATGTGCTTCCCTCTTCCCCTGGAGCTCTAGTCAGGCATCACGATGATGAAGACTGCCCTTCCATCTCCTCCTCACCCTCCTCCCTCTCCTCCTCCTCTTCCTCCTCATCACAGAGGCTCCCCATCTGCACACCAGGACTGTGATTCTAGCTGTAGTGCTCCACGGAAGGAAGGGGAGCAGAAGTGTCCTCAGAGTTGGTCCTATCAGCCCAAACCATGTCTGGCCACAGGCCACCTGATGCTCTGTCCAGGAAAACATGCCCCAAAGCAACCATGGTCCAGCTGTATAGACACATGCTCCTATGTTCTGTGGAAACCAACCAGACCTGGATTAGCCCCGGCTCCCTCCTCAGTCCCCAGAGGGTACCTCAACTTCTGGGATATCATCTCCTCCTCTGAAAACTGGCCTGGTGCATAGTCCTGATGGTGGGGACCACAGACTCCTTCAAACCTGACACCTCAATTGATGATAAATGTCACATCAAACCCTGATTGAGTCTGGTTACCTGAAGGCTTCACTTGTAAGGTTCCCTCTTTGAGCAGATGAGTGACAGATGTGAACTGAAGGTCCCAGCAGCCAGACTCACCTCCCACCCCTGCATCTAGACTGTGACTTTCCTTACTAATGTTAATGCCCCTTCCTTGTCCTGTCTTTCTTGTCCCCCTGTCCCACAGAAGGGAGAACAGGTTAGCCCCTCCAAGGGGCTGGAACAGGGTGCTTGGTCTAACCGAAGGATGAACAGCCAACCTTCCATGCTGGGCTGGGGAGAAGGCTCAGCTGGTAGAGTGTTCGTTACGCAAACAGAAGGACCTGAGTTCCATCCCCAGCATTCATGTTAAAAAAGAAAACAAAGCGAGGTGTGGTGGCTCGTGCTTGTCATCAAGGGCACGCCCATATGAACGTGTACATATCCCACACAATACATGCACACTTACAAAATTAAAAATAAAAAAGTGGGCCTGGAGTGATGGCTCCCCAGTTAAGAGCATTGCCTGCTCTTCCAGAGGACCCAGGTTCAGTTCCCGACACCTAGTCTTCTATAACTCCAGTTCCAGGGGAATCCAGTGCCACCTTCTGACTTCTGCAGGCACCAGCCATGCGCAGAATGCACACACATGCATGTAGGTAAAACAATCACACGTATACTATAAATAATTCTAAGTCATTTTTAATTAAAAATTTCCTAGTCCAGGAAAGTAGCAAGTCACACCACCCCTCCCCCAGGACTTCTGCATAGCCCCTAGAGCAGTGGTCCTCAGCCTTCCTAATGCTGAGACCCTTTAACACAGTTCCTCATGTGGTGATCCCCAACCACAAAATCTTTTTCGTTGCTACTTCATAACTGTAATTTTTCTACTGTTATGAATCATAGAGTAAATATCTGATATGCAGGATATCTGCTATGCAACCCCTGTGAAGGGGTCACGACCCCAGGTCAAGAACCAGTGCCCTAGCGCCTCTGAGCTCGATCACTCACCACCATGAGCAGGTTTCCCCAGAACTTTGAAACGCTTCCTGTGAGCATTCACCCAGCGTCTGTTCTCTGGCGCTCCACTCAGCACCTTAAAGACACAGTGCAGAGCTCACACTCCACTGACGGCAACCATTGTCTCTGCAGGGTCACTGGTGGCTGTACTGAGCCTGCCCAGGGCCCTGCTGCACACTCTGATCCCCAGGGGGCTCCAGGTCACCCCAGCCTGTGTGTTCTATCTTTGCACTCACGTGTGGGTGTGCATACCCCATCACTCCTTGGCATGGAGCTCTGTAGATTCGCCACCCTCTGCTACCTCAGTCACCTGAGACCACTGCCCGCAGGCTGGCACAGCACATGCCAGCTCCACTGCCCTGGAGCTCACACGAAGGGTGCTTAACCTGACTGCAATGGCTGTGAAATCGGAATGAGCACCTCCTGGGCCAAGAGGGGGACGGCTGCCGTGGGATGATGGATCGTGCTCCGTAGCTCAGCGTCCTTTGCTTGACAACACAGTTGCTTCTCACAGAACTCTGCAGTTACCACAGTGAATCATGACACTTCAGGGTTAGATGCATGCATGAGAGAGAGAGAGAGAGAGAGAGAGAGAGAGAGAGAGAGAGAGAGAGAGAGAGAGAGTCTTCCTATGTGCAGGTACACATCTCCATAGTGCACATGACGAGGTCACAGGGAAGCCTCAGGGGTCTGTCCTCAGGTACCTTCTATCTTCTGCTTGAGACAAGGTTGCCCACTGGCCTGGTATTTTGCCGAGTAGGCCAGGCTAGCTGTCTTCCAGGGCTCCATCTAATCTAGCTGTCTCTCATCTCACCACCGACAGGGTTGCAGGCATGCTCCACTGTAACTGGCTTTTTACATGAGTTCTGCGGATCTGAAGCCTGGGGGTCCTCATTCTTGCAAAGCAAGTGCTTTACCTGCGGAGCCATCTCCCATCCACATGTTTGTCTGCTATGGGGGTACCCCAAGGCAGAGAAATGGAGGCTCCCAGGGGACAAAAGACATGCCAGACCACCAAGGCCACTTGGAGTGGACTCTGGACTCAGCCCAGGTGGCCCCAGTGGCCCTGCCCATTCCCATCCTCCCAGCAAGGCTTACCACAGTGACTCCAGCAGTGGGATCCTGTCCTAGAGTGTCAGGGGACACACTGGGACTTGACAGGCTTGGATGAGGATTCATGGCTGCACCCTCCCACAGTGGCCTGCAAAGCAGCTCCCAGCCTCCCCAGCCTTTGTGGGAAGGCTTCAAGACAACTTTGCTCCCAGAAAAGCCCCCAGGAGCTATCCCAGCACCAAGGTAATTAGAGAGAATGACGAGGTGACGGGGGCCAGCTGCTGGACCTGTCCTGAAGACAGAGCCAAGCTGCCTGAGTGACACTCTTGGAAGTTTCGCCCGCGTTCCTCTCCCAGAATCACCGGGCGGTCAAACCCCAGGAATCTGCCTGCTTGGATGGATCAGACCCACCGTGTCACTGCCCACGCTTGCACCCTGAGGGCCCTTGGACCGAGGTTCACCAGGCGGCTTCTGGATTTGATTACAAGGAAATCTGCTCTCCGTAGTCCCCTCTCCACCCCCGCTGCCCTCCCAGCAGGAATGTGAAGCTGCCTGAGTTCTCAGCAACTCCCTCCATCTTTGCAGACACCAGACTGATGGAGCCCACATCCTACCTAGCCGTGTGATTTGTAAATTGCAGCAGAAGTGAGAGAAACACCCAGGAGCCCCTGGGAACCGAACACACGCAAGCTTCCTACAGCCATGGCTTGCCACAGAAAGCTGTAGAGAGTTGCCAAAATCAGAACATCCGCAGGGTTGTGTTCCCGCCACAGGCTTCAGCTGGGGCTGCTTTCCTGCCTCCCCCAGCTCCTGGGGACTCCAGGCACCCTTGGCTTATGGTTCCTTTACTCTCACCTCTGCCTTATCTTCCCCTCCCCTCCCCACTTTCTTATAAAGACACTTGTCACTGAGTGTAGAGCACAGCAAGGTATCATATTGAGATTTTTTTTTCCCTCAAGGGTTCAAGCTGTGGCCCATGGGCACAGGCAGTCTAGGAAAGCTATGAATATGGTCCAACACAGAATCATAAACTCAAAACACAATGCCATTGCTTGTAGTGTTCTGGTAACTCATTAGCCTGTTTCTCAAGCATGAGTTTTGTGGATGATGTCACATCACAATGTCATGCAAACATGTGCATGCTGTTGTAATGAGACCCATGAGCCACAGATTGGAGACCCCTTAAATTTAATGTGGGGTCCAAGACAATGCTTTGTCTGCTGTGGCTCAGAGAAGCCAACAGGTTGGGCACTCCTGCTATACCCTCTTAGTAGCAAAGACTCATGAGAAGGGGGACTCTGGAAGCATGAAGATCCAGCAGCCACTGCCCCACATCCTACAGGAAACAGAGTGAATTGCTACCCATAGTCCCCCTGAAGCAGAGTCATACCTAGTGGAGAATCCGTGTCCTGAGGTAGGTGGTGTAGCTAAACTGCACACGGCCCCTGTTGACTGGTTTCACCACCCTGCTCTGCCTTGGGCAGCCTCGGGCTCTCTTCTACAAGTGGGAACCAGGGGTCCCTTCCTGGGCCAGAAGACAGGAGGGTCTATGGGCTCCAAGACATTTGCTGCCTGGAGCCTGAGAGGAATGGAATTCCAAGGGAGCCTACATAGCACCGTGGTGGACAACAGGTGCCCAAGATCACCCCAGGCTAATCTTGCTCTGTCACTTTTCTGGCCTGCAGGCCTCCACAAGGTGTCTGACTTCTGGACTTCACATGACAAGGGCCTGGTGACAGGATGGCTGGGGTCACAGAGCACTCAGCACCAAGAGGAATGCACTGGACCGCAGCTACACTGTTAGCTGCGCTCTCTGCCTAGTCTAGCCAGAGTGCCCATCCCTGCTCTCTGGGCCTGTTCTCCAACCTGCACAGCCTCCTCTGTTTTCAGATATTCTCTGAGGATGCCATGAGTCCTCTGCTGTCCCACAAGGCAGTAAGAGGGGATGAGGGAAAGGGAGCGGGAAATAAGAGGGTCATCACTTTGCCAAGCGACCATCTGGGCACCTGGTGGGACTGTGGCACATCCACTGCCCACAGGCCAGCTCTGATGGCCTGCCAGCTCCACAGCCAGACCTGCTGGCTCTGTCTTATTGGCATGTTTTGCACCAGCCTCGTGTTGTCTCTGCTCCCCTGGAAGGTTATCAGCTGGCAGGTGCTACGTGAACCTCACAGCCACCTTTCTCCCAACCACTGTCCCAGCTCTCAATCACCCCAAAACAGCAAACTCAGAAGCCTTCTCACCTTCTGAGGGTTGCTTGTTCCCCATGGCCTCCCAAAGCCCGTTTCATAAAAAGGGCCCAGATGAGATCACAGAAGTGTCCGTTCCAATAGGCACAGCTAAACCACCCAGTCCCCAGGGCTGTGGCACCCAAGCCACCCAACCTGGAATGAGAAAGAGAAAATAGTTCTTAAGGTCCCCTAGCCGGAATCCTGAGGTCCTGGTGTGGGCAGGTGAGGTCTCTGAGGATGCTAGGGGGATCCTGTCAAGTGGATTTGGCCACTAACTGGGACCAGGGACAGGGTGGAATCTGCCTGCAGACCACAGGGATGACCTTGGGGATTGGGGTATCTGAGTTCGGACCCTGTAAGCATCAGTTTGGTTTTAGCCTCACACGCTGAGTGGCATGTGAACAGCCCCTCCCCTTTCTCCCAGGAAGACCCCTCGGTACTCATGTGGCTAGGCTCCCTTGCTCCGGGGAGCACAGCAGCCAGGACTGGGTGAAGGGAAGGAAGGACTAACGGCCATGTCATGCCACAGGGAGGTCAGCATCTCTCTCAATAGTGTCAAGAACAGCCCCACTCACAGGGAGGCAGACCCATGCTGGACTCCTAACTCTGTCATTAATTCATGATGTAGCCTCCATTTCCTCATCTAAAACTCGTGCACGGAAATAGGACCTACTGGACTTCCCAGCGAACACAATGGTCATGCAGTGTGCTGATGCAGCACCCACCGGTGGTGGTAGTCACTCTGCAGAGTGGCGGGGGCCCAGGCAGAGGCTGTGCTGGCTCAGCTGTGATCCTCTGATTTATGTCCAAGGTGAGCCCCTGTCCCCAGCCCCACCCCAACTCCCGTGGACCATGACATCTTACTCCCAAGGCCTGTCAGAGCCCCCCAGCAATGCAATAAATCTCCTACCAGCCCCTGCCTGCCCTCCCTCGGCCCTCTCTGTGAAGACAGGGCTGTTAGGAGTGTGTCCAGCTGTGAAACTGAACCCCGAAGTGCCCCCAAGAAGTGGAGGCATCTGTGACTGCTACTACCTTATCTGATTGGAAACCAAGACCTGTACTTCCCTCCCTGTGCCCTAGGGAGCCTGCGGAGAGGAGAGGCTGCTGATTCTAATCTGGGGTACAGGGCAGGAGAGGTACCCCAGAGGGGTTCAGGTGCAAACCACAGCAAATGCTGATAGAGCAGAGTGGGGAGACCAAGACCCCACATCTAGACCACCAGCCTGGAGCTGATGTTTGGGATAATGATGCTTCCCCTGAATTGTTTCCTCGTCAAAAGAAACTATTGACCTCTGGTAGGGTTCAGGTATGGCTTTCCCAGAGTTCACTGTCTCCAGAAACTGGCCTCCCTTTCTTCCAGACCCACTGGGCTCTGTCTTTGACCTCTTGTGGTCAGCATTTCATTGTCCTGGGGCTTCAGAGAGAAGCCACCGCTCAAAACCACCCTGGAACCTTTGACCAGTCAGGAAACATGCTTCTGCCAGGCTCAGGCATTTGTCAAGGTCCATCAGCCCCTACATTCCTGAGTGTGAAGGACTCTCATTGAAGTGCAGAGCCAGGACTGGGTGGGAAACCACCTCACTACAGCTGTTGCTTCTTACATGTGCTGCCTTCTGGGACTTACCTATGTCAGCTCACAATACCAAACAGGAAGCTGGGGAAGTTCACAAGGAAGAAAACCATAGATGAAGCCATCACAAGGATCAAAGGGCAAAGGGGCTAGGGGCCAAGGTCAAGCCATGACCCCGGAGGTACCCTAAAGGCCAGAGGCTGACCTGTGCTGGAAGCTCAAGCTGTACCAGCTCAGGAAGCTACATCCTGTGGCTGCTGCAGACAGATCCCCACCAACATTTATCCTCACAATCCTTGAGCATGGAACCACTCTCTGTCTGGAGGCTCGAGGAGGCTCCTGTCCCAGCTTCTAGGGACTCCACCATCTCTTGTCTCCAGCTGCTGAACTCCAGACTCCGCCTGCGCTGTGTCTCTGCTTGGCCTTGTCTGTGCCTGTGTCTTAAGTCCCCTCTGTCCTTTGTCCGTTCTCTTACAGAGGTTCCTCGATGGACTTGGGGTGCCAGGAACAGGTAGGATGCTCTCACCCCAAGATGCTTGTATCATACCCTCAAAGACCCTTGCTCTGATAAGGTCACACTGACAGTTTCTAAGGACTTGATGTGGGTATTTGAGGGGGGCATTTTTCAACCCAGTATACCTGTAGATACAAGCTTAAAAGTGAGGCTGATGACCAAAATAAATAAATAAATAGATAGATAGATAGATAGATAGATAGATAGATAGATAGATAGATAGATAGATAGATAGATAAATAAATAAATAAATAAATAAATAAATAAATAAATAAATAAATAAATAAATAAATAAATGTAGAGGATTTGGCATCTCCATGTGGAAAACTTAGACAAATAGCCATAAGTTCGTGAGGTCCTTCTATATTTGTTTTGCTCGTTTCTTTTTTTTTTTTTTTTATTTTCAATATAAAAAGGGTCTGGTGTGGCCCAGATCGGTCTTGAACTCACCGTGTAGATGAGGATGATTTGGAACTGATCCTCCTGCCTCTTCCTCTTCCCCCATGCTGGGGTTACATCACCACACCTGCCTCTCTGAAACCGAGACTCAGAGCTATTTAACTGGTCCAAGGGCAGAGTGAGGAAGAAGCTGCCTTCATCCTTTGCCTCTACCCAGCAGTTCTCACGTAGGAAAGTCCACCCCGGGAGCTGAGCTTTTTCTATGTTGTGCTTTCACAAGCTTGAGCGCTCACAGCCGCCAACTCTCACCGGACACTTTCAGACTTAGACCAGTCCGACAACTATTTCAGGCATGTGTCTGTGGAGTCAGGCACTGTGGTCATGTAGAAAAACAAAGCCATTTTTCTCTAGAAACTTTGAATCAGGAAAGGCAACTCCTTCCATTCGTAGGGTCACGAGGGATTCTACAGAGTCGGAGTAATAACTGTTGGACTTCAGGCAATGGAGACACTGAGCATCAGAGATGCCCTCAGCCTGGGAAGAGCAGAGTCACGGACACTAGTGTCAAATTCCTTGTCCTCCCTGGTGACTGGTGGCTGTGTTGACACTAGAATGGCCAAGGAGAAGACAGGACTCTGACTGACTAGACATACGAATTTAGGGAGGTTCACTCATTTCTCTGCGTCTTTTCTTTTTCGCTGGGAGAAGAGTGCATCTGGGAAGAGGCCGCTGCCGGTGACGGGAACCCAGCCTTGACTGGGCCTGTGAAATGCAGGCATGGACCTGGACCACAAACTGAACTGCCAGGCTGAATGCCAACCCTGGTGGATGCCCAGCAGAAGTGTCTACTGGCTCATCTCTCACCGACTTCAAAGCCTCCCTCTGTGAGCTGAGCTAGGAGCTCATCACATCTCTCTCGACAGGCAGCGGCTCCTGAGTCACACATCCACTCAGATTCCAGTCCAGGAGGAGGAGGGCCGGGGCACCCCACCGGGTCTTCAGGCTGGCAGCTCACCACCCTGAACCCCAGAAGATGGAGCTGGGGACCATGTGCTTCTTTATCTTGGTCCAAATCAAGATGTCACTCAAAAGTGGGGTACATGTCAGGAGGGTTCTCTGACATTAGTCCCTGCAGAGCATGCTGAATGTGTGGACAGCTCTTCTCCTGATGCCCATCAAAGTCACTGGTGCAGACTAGGAATGAGGACCTGTGG
>CABHPQ010159949.1:0-11166 GCA_902168405.1 Peromyscus aztecus
GAGAAACTAAGAGAAGCTAAGAGAAGCTAGGGAAGATAAAGAAACTGTAGCAGAGAAGCTACTTAGCAACTGCAGAAGCCTAAAGTGACCTGTCAGCTTGTACGAACATTGCCTCTGAGTCATTACTGCGCCTTCCAGGTATCCCATCCTTCAGACCCCCAAAACTGCTGAGGCTGGTCCCCAGCAAGGATCATCTCCAACCATACACTTATCTCTTTTTCCAAATCATGGATACAATGAACCGATTTCTGATATCTTTCATAGATTGGAAATAAATATAATCTCCATCATTTGAATGTAGTTTTAAAACAAGTAACTATCCTCTGTCATGATAGAGGATTTTGGTTTGATATAAAAGTATATCCAATTTAAGATTAGAAGTCAAGAAAGTGATACCAAAACACACCAGAAACATGAATACCTTTGCCTCAATAAAACTCTTTTTCTCTGTTGCAAAATGAAGAAGAAAATAATTCTAAGATAACTTCCACTTAAAATATAATTATATAATATTTAGGATATTTAAGAATCAGGATCAATAATTTAAGACAATTTGTAATAAAATCAACTTGGAATAAAAACTAAGGTTTATTATACCCATGATGGGTATGTACATGTGAATGTAGCTCCCCCCTGCCCCCCTTGAGACTAGAAGAGGACACTAGATCCCCCTAGATTCCTTGAATTTCTTGGAACTGGAGTTACAGGCTGTCTGAACTCAGAAATAGAAACTGATTTTAGGAACACTGCAAGAACAGTAAGTATTCTTAACTGTTGACCCATCTCTCTAAGCATCAACTTAATTAGTTGCTATTGTTGTTGATTTCAAGACAAGGTTTGTCTGGATAGCCCTAGCTGTACTGGAACTCACTTGGTAGGCCAGGCTGGTCTTGAACTCACAGAGATCCACCCGCCTCTGCCTCACAAATGCTGTGATTAAAGGTGTGCACCATCACTGTCTGGCTCTTATTTTTTTTTAATCTTACAAATTTATTTTCCCAAATAGTCACTTTAGCCATGGTTATTGATTGCTAATGGTTGTAGGATCATGGGTTTATAGCTAATGATCTCTTTCTGGCTTGTGTTGCAATCATAGACCCTTCCATTAGACCTCCACAGTCTTGTCTCAATCATGAAGGACAGATCATTTGAAGTCACACAGTTCTTTTTGCAAGTACGTTAATGTACTCTTTCATTCTTTTACTTGTTGTCTTTCATTGTTTAAATAAAAACATCATCGATTATAAAACTATAACACAACAATCACTGAACTAAAGATTAAATAACCCAATCCATTCTTAGAATTTAATTTTATCTGCAACACTAATACTTGCTTAAGCACTTAATGTTTAGAAAGTTTTATGGCGAAATCTCTAAGTTTCAATTTTAGAACACATTATATGATGTGACATTCTTTACATGTAAAAATCTAGTTTCTAGCAAGCTGAGCAAGCCTCAAGGCACAAGCCAGTAAACACTATTATTCCATGGTCTGTGCTTCAGTTCCTGCCTCCAGGTTCCTGCCTTGAGTTTCTGTCTTAGCTTCCCTTGATAATGGACTATGACTAGTAAGACAAATGGAATGCCCAACTAAAAAAAAAAAAAACAGTTTTCATAATTTTCAAATACTTCTTTGTTCTAGAAAATGAATATTAATTAAAAGATGGATTTTGTGTATCTAAGGTGGACTTCATTATTTTTTATAAAAATCATACATTGTTTTTACTAAACTAAGAATAATTTTGAACATGTGGTATTACAGAAATAAAATGAAGGTCATTAACACACTCAAGACTGTCTCACATGCATTTAATTCTGACAGGAGACTAGAGAGCATCTCATACTCCTCCATAACAGGCAGAATTGGCATCGCAAATGGTGTACATTATATATGAGTTGAGGTTTCCCTTACTTCACTGTGAATAATCTATCTACTTTCCAATATATATTTATACATTTTTGAATACTCTAAAAAACTAGCACTCTGAGAGTTCATTTCTATTAAATTTTTACTAGGAAAATACAGATATCAATCATGAGATTTTTAAATTTACTATAGTGTAATGAGTCTTTAGTTGCTTCTATATGTGTACAAGGTTGTCTCTGTGGGTATTTATTGGGGTGGGTATGTGCATGTGCATGGGAGACAGAGGTCTACCTTATGTGTTGTCCTCAAAACCTGTCTACCATGGTTTTTAAAGAAACTTTTCCATTGGTTGATCTGGAATACCAATAGACTAGGCTGGATATGCAGGGAGCCCCAAGGATTCTCCTTTCTTCATCTCTTCAGTTCTGAAATTAAAAGAGTATGCCATCACATCACTACTGTTATGGTTTCAAGATATGGACACACATTTGAATGAATATCAGTAGAAGATGAAAATAATCTTATAAATATATAAATGTTGTTTCACCAACACTTGCAGGACAGAGCCAGACATGTGGAATATTTGAGACTTAGAAATTTTAAAAAAATGTATGTGTGGAGAGGGAAAATACCCACCTGATTTGTGCTGACTCCACACTGCACTGGTGTTAATAACTTCAGAATGGGACAAGTTACCTTTAATATGTCCCAGTGGTTGAGGAAAAATTGTAAATGTTCAAACATGAAACAGGTATTCGATTTTCATTATAAACAAGATAGCTATGATTTTTCACTGAAAATTGTATTAAATCACATTTTTGGCATTTGGGTCTCAGTATTTGTTGGTACTCTTAAAAATTCTAAGAAACGATTTACTTTTCTTAGACAAATAAACAGTGTCTTTCTTTTTCCCTTAACATTCATCAAGTCAAAACTGTTACTAGGGGAATCATCTGACGTAGGAAAACACTTGGAAAAATCTCTAGGAGTCTTGACTAAGAGGCTTTTTAACATAAATCAAGTTCCAACGGGTCAATTCTTGGAGAACTGAAGTTTTAACTACACTGAATCTTCTAATTTATGCATAACAGAGAGCTTTTGATTTAATTTTATATCATTCTAATTCAACATTCTATTAGTATTTTTTAAAAGTAAATGTCAACCTGTGTAAAATTCCCTAATTGGTAACTTATTTCAAAATGTGCATTCAGAGATGATTTATTCAAATTATTCAAAAAATAAAAGAGACAATTCTCCTATTCTCTGCACAATTTGAGCATATCACCATTATATTCCCACATTTATCATAATTCAGCACTAAAGATCAATTTTCTACCTGCAAAGTTCTCCAGCATACAGAGACGTGGGGTCCCTGAGCACTACACAAAGCATGCTACTATAGAGAATAAATTTCTTTGCCAGTGTTCTTTCCTTTTTGACTTAATTCATTTATTCAAAGAAAGACTTCTGGCTTTGCACAGCATTATACAACCATATAAATGCCTATGCACAATGAAAACATGCAGATTAAAACCATGATAACCTATCTTCAGAATCAACTATAAAAGTCAAATTTCTTTATATTCTTTGACACTGTCAACTAATTAAAAATTACTGTCCTATGGTTCATTATCAAGGTATAAAAAATTGAAAATATTTTATTAGTACATTAGTCTTTAATATACTAGACACATTAACAGTTAAGAAAGCATACTCTCTGCCTTTGTGAATTGTCATTGTCAACCAGAGTCCAATACTTCATCCTTGAACTTCCAAGGTTGTAATATCTGAGACTTCTTTTTATATGAAGTGTAATTTTGGCACGTGTAGGTGAATGGTGTGTATGCATGTTCTCATATGTGTGTTTACACAAGTGTACGTGTGTGTCTGTGTGTGCACGTATGTGTGAATGTGCATCTGGAGGCCAGAATAGTCTTTCTCAATAGTTCACCATCATACACGCAGAAACAAAGTCTCTCAGTTGAAGTTTTAGCTCATCCAGCCAGCTTTTTGGAGGATCTACTTTCTCTGCCTCCTGAACACAAGGGGTCATTCGTTCTTGTATTCTTTTTCAGAACTGACTCTTGGTTATCTGAACTTCACTCCTCACCTTTTAGTGTTTGCCCACTGGGCCAAGTTATCCATCCCCTAGATGTGAAGATTGCTGTTTTCCTCCTTTTGACTGGAAAATATTTCATCACAATCATTTATAGCAATGATATCACTTCTGGCTATAGTTTCTAACAATGAAAAACAACATTCCCATTGCCACAGCCAGGTATTTCTTATTCTGCCCATAACTGACTTGACTTTTACTTTCAATGTTATCACCTCCTGTTTCTCTAATGCACCTTTCTTTTTCTGTCCATCTCTTCCAATTATACATTTTTGTTAACAACTATTTGGATTTATCTCTGGGAACTCATGAAGTAGTGGAATTGTATGCTTTGGGGAGGGCACTCTCTAAACTAAATAAGATGTGCACAATGACCAACCCATGAGAGACATTGAAAAAAAAACAGACATACCTGCTTTTCACAGAGGGACTTGTTGATTGAACAGTTGATTGAACTTATTAATTAATTTATGAGATAATTTAAATTTTTATCTAAGTGCTCAGTGGAGGAGGGCAGTCTGTAGTAGATTCTGGTTTTATAAAACAGATACAGTTCCAGCATTAAAAGAAAACAATTAGATATCAAAAAAATTACATTCATAATGCCTCAAAATAAGAGGGTGGGATGACTCATCCCTAGCAGGCTTGAGGGCCAACCAGCCCAAGCCAATAAAAAAGATACTTTCTGAGAGCTAACCTGGGTCTGCCTAAGGGCCTTAGCAACAGCAGCTGAGACATGATCTGAATATGACCTGGACCAATGAGAGCCAGCCATGTCACACCAGCAGATGCATATTCATCAGACTTTGCCCCAGGGTGGGGTGGAGGGTATATATAAAGGTTGCCTCTTCCTGAATAAACTGAGCTTGTTGTTTCAAAATTTCCTGGAGTCTGTGTGGTTTGACTCTGTGTCTACTTGGCCCCCTCCCCCAAAGGGAACAACAGCACAGGACCCTGCAACATAAGAGAGCTTTTAATCTTACTTAAAAGAGATTTTTTTAAAAAGTGTCTTCAAGAATATGATTTTTAAAATGTCAAATTTGGGGGCATAATTGCACTAAAAATGCAAGAAGCAGTGAAACCTCCCTAGTCACAGAAACATTATGTACATGATACTGAAAAATATATTCAGAGTATGGATGTGAATCTGAGTGGTCAAATATCAATCACTATAAATGTTCATGTTACCTACAAATCAAAGTCTGAATTACTTCTCTTTATGAAAAATTGATATGTGTTTAATAGAAAAATAATTTGGCTTTAAAAACAACCCAGAAGGGTTTTCAAGGTGAGAACAGAGAACAGGCCACTTCTCAGGAATAGGATTCTCCTCCAGATGATTAGAATGCCTAGTCCCAACAAGGAAATCAAAGGCATGCTTGCCTGTAATCCACATAGTGAGGATAGAGAATGCAAATTTAATTAAATCACTTGAAGTATGAGAATTCTTCAAGAGTCACTAGCTTAAAGTATCAGCATATGAGTCTCCATCCAGCCTGTAAATGAGTTTAAGTCTGGTTTGTGAGCAGGGATCCACTGAAAAGCAAATCTTCAGCAGAATTGCTATGTGAGGAAGAGTGAAAAGGCAGCCTTTCTCTGTTGGGAACAAAGGCTCCAAACCTGTTTTATTAGCATCTTTTTGTGCTGCACTCTCCACACTCTCTAAGCCAACACTGTCTAATGTGATACAAGGTCTAGTGCAGGTGCATAGAGTGCATCTTGCTACCCTGAGACGCTGGGCAGTGCTGGGGATGCTGTGAATGTGTTGATCTGAATGGTTGATAAATAAAATGCTGATTGGCCAGTAGCCAGGCAGGAAGTATAGTATAGGTGGGATAAGCAGAGAAGAGAATACTGGGAACAGGAAGGCTGAGTCAGAAGTCACCAGCCAGAGACAGAGGAAGCATGATGTGAAAGTGCCAGTAAGCCACAAGCCATGTGGCAACTTATAGACTAATAGAAATGGGTTAATTTAAGATATAAGAACTAGATAGCAAGGAGCCTGCCACAGCCAAACAACTTATAAGTAATATAAGTATCTGTGTATTTACTTGGCTCTGAGTGCCTGCAGGCCCAGGTGGGACTGGAAATAACTCCAGCTACAAGGCAGGAACTAAATGAGGTCTGTGAACAACAATAGCAATTTTGTGCATGTTGAATACAGTAAAAAGTATTAGGGAATAACACTTGTGTGAACACTTGACTTTTCCCCTAATTTATCATTAATGAATTTATTTAAAGTATTGGTCCATGGCAGATTGAGAAATCAGGAGACCCCCAACTTGCCCTGGACAAGCCCTGCAGCTGTAATTCAGAAAGAGCTTGAAAAACATGGTGGAGGTAAAAATTGCTGCCTTAGTAATTTATGGAATAAAAGTTGTCTACAGAAGAATGATGAAAAGACAAAAAGAACATATTTGTATGATTAAAATAGATCTTAGAGCATAATGCAGGAAGGAGAATCTCATTCTTATCTTTCTTCTATATTTCCTAAGTACTGAGTGTTTGCCTGTTCCCTTTCACTTGGCTAGAGTTTTCCCCTCTCCTATTGACACCTTCTTACTTATTTTAAATTTGTATTTATTGATTTACTGTGGTATGTGTGTATATATGTATGTAAGCACATGTGTATGTCTGCCATAGTGGACATGTGGAAGTCCAAGGACAGTTTTCAGGACTATGTTCCTTACTTCTACCTCACTGAGACAGGTCTCTTTGTTTTATCTGCTGTGCTGTGTAGTCCTGGAGCTTATCAAAAATTCTGATGTCTGAATACCTCATCTGACAATGGAAATGTGAGAGTACAGATGTGTGCTTTCATGTCTTGCTTTTGATACAGGCTCTGGAGTTTTACCTTAGGTTGTCAGACTTACACAGCAAGCATGTTTGTCTGCGGTGGCATCTCTGCATCTCCACCTTAATTCTCATGCAGACGTTTTTGTTCTAAAACTTCACAGAACTCCATGATTGTGTGTGCTAGTTTACACCATCTACTTAATTGGTTTTCCACGTACCTTCAGGGCTAAATAATATCTCCTCCTAATTTAAATATCAAGTAATTAAATAAAATAAATAAAAATGAATCTGCAAATTACAAAGTCACAATTCACTAGGTAATTTCTTTTGTTAAAAAGACAAGCCAGATTTCTACAGTTTGTACTTATGGTGCGACTTCAGCAACACAGACTATCATGACATTATATTGAGGAAACTCGTTCTGGTGCTGAGGGGATGATACAACAGTAAAGAGCATTTGCTGCTCCATGCTGAGGACTGGAGTTCAGATCCTAATCCACATAAGAAGCCAAGAGTCACACAAACATCTGTAACTCCAGCTCTGAGGGATCTGACACCCTCTTCTGGTCTCTGCACACAAACATACACACACAAAAAGAAGAAAGAGGGGCACTTATACATATATACATAGAATAAATAGAAAAAATCTTTTCTAAAAACAACTTCACTTCTAAAGTTTTTAGATGGATCATTTGCTTTCAAAACACTTATAACTAAATCTACTTCTCACATTCTTTGCAAACAGCACAGCACCAGGAACATTTACAGATGAACTGTGTGGGATGTTTGAATTTTCTTTTTAAACATGTGAGAGAACATTAGGGAAGAAGCATTATAATATACCACAAAGGAAAACCCAAAGATGGTGATTATGTGTGGGTTACTAATTTAGACTATAGTTCCCATCCCTACATTATAGTGAGACTTTGGGGTGGAAAAAATATGATTTATGGAAATACTGAAGAAGTCTGTAAAAGGACACAGACAAGGAAACAAAATGTGTATAGTCAACATTTCATGGAAATTTTTAATGTTTAGGAATTAGGAATCAAGCTGATATGTTAAATTAAAGCTAAAAAACGTCTTTTCCACACCAGGAAATGTAGCAGAAATCTTAAAAGTTCTTATTAATAAAATAAAACCTGAGCCGGGTATTGGGGTGAACACTGGAAGGTCAGAGAGACAGAATAAGCCACTGCTACCTCACCTCGCTGGATCCTCAGCTGGTCTTGTTTCCTCAGACTGGAGTCTCTGAGTCTTCATCCAGAAATGGTCTCAGCTGAATTGCTGCTCAAAAGCCTGAATGCTTAGCCAGGCCAAATGCTTAATCAGGCCAAATGCTTCTAGTTTCTGGTCCTCACGCCTTATATACCTTTCTGCTTTCTACCAACACTCCCTGGGATTAAAGACTCACTTTCTGGGATTAAAGGCATGAGTGACCATGCTTGACTGTATCCTTGAACAGATGGATTTCTGCCTTTGGAATGCTAGGATTAAAGGCGTGTGCTACCACTGCCTAACCTCTATGTTTAATATTGTGGCTGTTCTGTCTCTGACCCCGGATAAGTTTATTAGAGTGCACAGTATTTTGGGGAATACAATACCGCCACAAGGAAATGTGCAAATTGACCTTGAGTAGGGAATCCAACTGAATAAGGTATCATCCTTTTAAAATAATTTTGAAATCAAAGAAAACTCCATAAAATTAGTAGTAATATCAACAGTGCATTTAATGAGCTCTCATTTTTATAGATTGCTTGTGTGGGAAAAGTTAGCTTAAACAGAAGTAATTTGATAATTTGCTGCTATATAAAAACCAGGATAGATACAGACATGTAAGTATGTGTGGAAAGTGGCATAAGAACATACACTGGCTTGATCTGTCTGGGAGGCATCCAGGCGGTTGGACCGGGTCCTGTGCTCAGTGCATGAATTGGCTGTATCTGAAACCTGGGGCTTAGCAGAGACGCTTGGCTCGGCCTGGGAGGAGGGGACTAGACCTGCCTGGACTGGGTCCACCAGGTTGGTCTCAGTCCTCGGAGGAGTCTTTGCCCTGGAGGAGATGGAAATGGGGGGTGGGCCAGGGGAAGGGGGACGGGGCGGGAAGGGGGGAACGGGAGAATCTATGGCTGATATGTAAAGTTGAATTATATTGTAAAATAAAATAAAATAAATTAAAAAAGAACATACACTTTATACTTTGAAATAAATTTGATTAGATTTTACTAATAAACTGCAGAAATATTTTGTATTCATTTTCAAAACAGTACATTTGACTTGAGCATTCTATATTAATAAACTTTTAAAAAAAAATTTTATATAAGAGATTTTCTAGTCATTTTACACATCATCCATGGATTTCCCTGTCCTCTTGGAACTAGAAAATATCATTCTGAATGATGTAACCCAGACTCAGAAAGACAAACATGGTATGTACTCACTCATAAGTGGATACTAGATGTAAAGCAAAGGATAACCAGACTGCAACTCACAACTCCAGGGAGGCTACCTAGTAAAGAGGACCCTAAGAAAGACACAGGGATCACCCAGCAACAGAGAAATGGATGAGATCTACATGAGCAAACAGGTGGTGGTGGTGGGGTAATGGAGGACAAGGGTTGGGGGAAAGAGAGCTTAGGGGAGCAGGAGGTCCCAGCTAGATCAGGAACAGAGTGGAAGAACAAGGAAAGAGATACCATGATATATTAATAAACTTTATGGACAGTAACAGAAGCAGATCCCAGAGGGAAACACAAAGAGAAGCTGGAAGGGAGAGAAGAGCACTGTGTAGGAGAATTCCAATATCATGACTTCATCACTCTTTTCAAAAGTACATTTTATTCTGGTTCCTGTGAGTCCAGGGATGTCATTTTCTGTCCATAAGACTCTCCATCATTTTTGCCTAATATAGTGTATAAAAATGGGGTTAAATTCTAGAACCCAAGTCTTGCCAGTCACACACTAAGAAAGTTGCAAATTTCCTATGACTCATGAGCACCTGTCTGAAGACCTTCCTCTGAAAAGTATTTCAGAGTCAATTTGGTAACATCACTGTTTATTAAGTGGAGGTGTGTGTGTGTGTGTGTGTGTGTGTGTGTGTGTGTGTGTGTTGCTTATTGACACACCAAGAGTTTTTTTTTTAATTTTAAGATTACAATATAACACAATATTTCCTTCTTCCCTTTCTTCTCTCCAAACCCTTACGTAGAACCCTCCCCTCTCTACTTCAAACTCATGGCTTCTTTTTTCACTCTTATTGCATGCATATTGAGAAAAGGGTTAAGTTGGCTCATACCTCCAGGCCACAAAGTGCTATGCATATACACACATATATTAAATATAACTAATATATATTAAATATATATTAGTTATATTTAATATATATAATATATATAATATATAATATATTAAATATGCATATATTATTATATATGCATATACACACATATATTAAATATAACTAAATATAACTTGTTGCATCCATTTTACATTATTCATATGTATGTTTTCAGGGCTGACTTTTTTGCACTGGCCCACCATTTGGCATGCTCAAGCTTCCCAATGTGTCATGATGACTGTAAAGCAGAGGAGACCACCTGAAAGTGCCATCCGGATGAAAATTCATTTGTGAAGTCTCTCCTCTCCACTCACTTTCTACTGAAAATCCTAACGGATCTTTCCCTATGTGATAAACAGGGCTAAATCATCTCTGACTGTCATATATAATTTAAAATGTAATTTTAGTGACAATTACATAATGTTCAAAGCACTTCTTTACTGTTAAAACCAGCTGTAAATCAGCCCAATAGTAGCTATTTCTTAGAAGTCAATCTTTAATGGCTATATAATTGCAAATTATGTCACTGGAGAGCCTGAAATCTTTAATTAAAAGGATCCTTTATCTGTCTTGATCTGCTAAGGTATCACTTGTGTTCCTTATATTTAAAATACACAACTCTTCTTTACAACTTATACTGCTATGAGTTGTGAAAAATCTGATGTTGAAATTTAATGATCCGAGAGATTTCTTCAAAAATGGGAATCTTGTGAGCTGACTAGGTTATGGTAATGCTGCCTTATGACTAATATTAAGATCCTTATACAACCATGCTTCATACAGCATTTGAAAACATTGCCCCTCTGCTTTTGCTCTTTGAGGACACAGAACTCCTCCCCTCTGGAGACCAGCAGTAAGAAGCTATGTTGCTAGCAGAGAGAAAGCCTCACCAGACAAGTGGGCCTGATATTGTAAGCTTTCTTTCTCTTTCTTTTCTTTCTTTCTTTCTTTCTTTCTTTCTTTCTTTCTTTCTTTCTTTCTTTCTTTCTTTCTTTCTTTCTTTCTTTCTTTCTTTCTTTCTTTCTTTCTTTCTTTCTTTCTTCCTTCCTT
>CABHPQ010159949.1:20605-42276 GCA_902168405.1 Peromyscus aztecus
TTCCTTCCTTCCTTCCTTCCTTCCTTCCTTCCTTCCTTCCTTCCTTTCACCTTATATTTAATCAGCAATATTACAAAGTATTCACAATAAGTACAATATCCTAACATATAGGTTTATGAGCACCTGTGAAAAAAAGAGAACCCACAGGTAGGCAACCTGAAGGCTCATTTATATTACCTCCAATGTTTGACTTTTTGCTCTACTGAGATCCACAGGACCTAGGTCACATACCCCTTCTGTAGACTTCTGGGTTTTGAGGAAGGACATGAATCTCTCAGGCTAGCCATGTACTCCCTACAGTTAAGCCTAAACTTATTGGATGGATGTGTGTGTGCACTGGTCAAATGGCTACAGGCACAGCACCTTGAAGGATGTCTGATCTAGGAACCAGCACAAGGTTCAAGTTAATAGGCACCATTCCCCATGGTACATAGAGTCAAATCACCAACAAAAGAACTCTTCATGAGGCAGAAAATCATTGCCCCAAGGGACAAAAGAGAAAAAATAGACTGCTCCCAGCTGAGAAGGCCACAGGCAGGGGTATCAGGAAGTACTTGAAGTAGGTGGTAAGGATCTTCACTGGTGCCTCCTGCCATGGAGTCGTCAGAGCTGAGCACCAAGAGAACTGATCAAGCTTCACACAGATGCAGCAGCAAGGATGGGAACATCCTCTGAGCAACCATTCCTTCCCAGAGCCCAGCTTGATGGCAGAGAAAGAACATGACTACCAGTGTGAATGTAAGTACAAATAGCTCCCGTGAGGGCCAAGTGATGCAAGGAACACAGGAGCTACAGGATCATGCCACTGCTAGTCCTCGGACTCCATCTATTCAAGTAGCATATCTTCCATGCCCCTGAATATGATGTGGTACAGTATTTATAAGAGCTTGGAGTCAGTTTCTCTGTAAGCAGAACTTTCCTGTCCTGAAGCCTCTGCCTAATAAACACACTGAGGCTTAGTATTAATTATAAATGCTCAGTTAATAGCTCAGACTTATTACTAAGTAGTTCTTACAACTTAAGTTAACCCATTTCCATTAATCTATGTGGTACCACATGGTTCATGGCTTTACCTGTCCTCCAGCATGTCTTGCTCCCTCTGCATCTCCTGGAAACTCCAGACTCTGCCCTTCTGCTTCCTAGCATTCTCCTAGTCTGGCTCTCCTGTCTAACCTTATTCTGTTCAGCTGTTGGCCAGTCAGCTTCTTTATGAAACCAATCACAGTGACAAATATTCACACAGTATTAAGAAATATTCCACAGCATTTCTCAGTATTTGTCCTGGGTTCAATTGTCATATGAAGGCAGCTCATATGCATCCAGCTGTCTGAGGCCCATACATCAAGGATACTTCCTGGCACAAGAGCATCTGAAAATTTTTGTCTGTCTTGTCGAGGTAAGCATGCCAATTCCAGATCCATAAGCCATCTGATTTATGTCTTCTAGCATCTATTCTGTATGCCCACATTTCAGCCATGGCATCAGGTTGGAGCAAGAATCTGGAGGGTAAGATAGTGTTGTGTCTGTGAAAGCAGATGGTCTCAGGTATAGTGAAGCCCACCAGTGTAGGTATGGCACTGCCCACAGTGGACTAGGCCTTCCTATATCAATTAGCTATTAACACAATGCCTCAAAGACCTGACCACAGGACAATCTAAATAAGTCCTTAATTTAAGTTCCTTCTTCCAGATGTGTCAAATTGGCAACCAAAGTTAGCAATCACAAGTCCAGTCCTTGCCAACTTTAACACAAAACCCAGAAACTTTCCTTTCTTATTTGTCCCCAAGACTTCGTGTTGATACTATAATATAAAAATGCAGTGCAACTGTAAAAGTCACACACTCTGTAAAAATTCCAACACTTTGGAAGTTGAATGTCTCTTTAAAATCCAGTCTTAAAATAAATGAGTTACATACTCTCTTATCACCAAAGAGATGAACCAGGGCACAATCACACACACTGGCATAAATTAGCAAAACAACTTTTAATAGATGGGCATCTCAATCAAAGGCTAAATTTCTTCCCATTTGTTATAGGCACTCTAAGTTTACCATGTGACACATGCATCTTGGGTTTGGAAAACTGGAAGACAAATGTTTACAAGTTGTGTTTCTTAATGGAGAATAGAATTATGGAGTGGAGCCAATGACTCTGTCAGTGCTTGGCATAAAAGCATTGGACCTGAGATCAAATTCACAACACTCAGGTAAAAACTCAAAACAACAGCAAACCCTGGCACAGTGGCATATGCCTATAACCCAGAGATAGAGAAAGGAAAGAGGAGGATCTCTGGAATTCACTTCCCAGCCAGCCTAGCCAAAGGGTGAACTCCAGGTTCAGAGAGACCCTATCGCCATAGCTGGAGGTATGGAGACATAGCTTTGGTGTTAAGAGGTCTTGCTGCCCTTACAGAGGACCCAGTTCATATCTAAGGACACAAGTTCATTTTTGAGGACCAGGGTTCAGTTCCTAGCACACAGACAGAGGCTTACAGCAGTCTATAATTCCAGTTCCAAGAGATCCAACAATCCTTTCTGGCCTCTGAGGGCAATAGGCACATACATGTTACATAAACATACATGTAGATAAATACTCAATGCACATGCATTTGCACAAACACACACACACACACACACACACACACACACACACGGGAAAACAAAATAAACAAACAAATAATACATATATAAATAAAAGTTAATCTGTAAAGTTTTATATTTCCAGAATACCTGAGAAAACCTAGCATTAACACTACAGCAAGGCGAATGTGATAAGATGCCTGACTTTCCTTGGGTTGTCTGGCCTTGGCTTCCATGACACTTGCAAGGGGCTACCACCCACAAGTAGTAGCTATGGAAAGAGTAGCTCAACAGAGCCCCCTACTGCTTCTAATGATATTCTAGGCAGATAAGAAATGGTGTGATAAAATTAGGATCAACATTTAATGTTTTCTTCAGGTCAAATATATAGCTCCGGCTTTCTTAGCAATAGTCAGATGCTTAAGTATCTGAGCTTTCTGTGATTTCTGCATTTTTGAGAACTAACAACAATATATATTTCTGAATAAGAGATATGTAGAATGCTGCCATGTCTCAGATTTATATTTTAGTTTTATTAGCTCTTCTTCATTCACTTTAGAAATTATTCTGTATCTGTATTTATTGGAAGAACATTCAAAGCGAGTATGTGGAAGTGTGCTTCTTAAAGCAATGATTTAAAGATTGCTCAGTACAATGAAAGTGAAAAACCAAACTTGGAATAATGACCAGTTCTGAGACTACCAGTTACATCTGTGTGCCTGGTACCTTGCATTTCCCAGCACTCCAAATTTCAAACTATGATTTCATATAATTTCTACAATTATCACTTTTCCTTTTTTATATGAAATATCTGAAACATTCTCAGGAACTAGTTTACTCAAGTTTCAACTATTACTTTGTGTCAAAATATGACATGAAACATGAATCCCAGGTGTGTTAACACACTACAGTTTCCACTAGAATACTCTTAGTTAAATAGCTGTCAGTTGTGTTTGGTTTTTAAATTATGAATGAAGAAAGGGAACAAGAATTCAATTCAGAGAAGTATGTACCTCAAAAATGCACTGTGGAATAGAAGTAACCTCAATGCAATTAACACGTAAGTCAATAACAGGTAAAGCTACACTAAAATTCTATTTACTTGTTACATGATTTTCATCAAGAGACATAAATTTTGTGAACTATTGTTTCTTAAAATATGAAATAAAAATTTACTATGAATTCTTTATTAATATTAAGGGCAATATAGATGCATACAAGCAAAATCTTCTCTCTGAAGTATATATGCTTTCTCATATCCCTACAAAATGAATAAAATCAAATTATTATAATTTAAGGTAAACTAAGTGAGAAAAAGAAAAGGCATACTTGATTTTTCTGAATTAAACTTATGCACTCATTCAACTGTAAAAAGATGAATGAAAAAATAGTTGTAAAATGTAATGATAAAATTATTAAATATTTTCTGTGTGGTAACACTTAATGTCTTATGTGATTTTCTTAACAGTTCTATATAGAAAGAAGTAAAGATTTGGTGGAAATTAAATTTTTTGTTCACTAATATTGAATTTTGGGTGTCAGAAACTTGAATTTATTTAATTCAACTTTTATTTTTGGGAAGTGAGGGAGTTGGTATGCATCCTATTTTATGACTATATTCCTGGTCAATGTCTGCACCTTATTTCCTGAATTTCTTTATCTTTAAAGGTACAAAAGACATCCCTTTGCTTTCAATTGCTCTGTAAAAGGATGTGTTGCTGAGACTACTTCCTCTGATGTCACGCCTTTCTAAAACCTTTTCTAATTATACTCTTGTGGACAGTGTTTCATTCCACATCCTACCATGACTTTGGGGCAAGTCATTTGCGTTCTCAGATTTCCAACCCCTCTGAACTTTAACAGGGATAAATCTTTCTAGATTTGTGTGATTTAACATTATATTATATATACATTAAATATATATTCTAGCATATATGTATCTTCTAATGAGTTTGCATACATAATATGGGTAATTCTATTTCTCTGTTGATCTACCTGTCTACACTTTCTCCTTCTTTTTCTTCTGTGCATGCCTCTTCCCTCTCTCCTTTCTTTGAGACATACATAGGACAGCCCGAAATAAAAAGAAACTTGAATGACCCTCTTGCTTGATAAGAAGTCTAGTCTTTACTACACCCCAGATGCTTTACAATATTGCTTAAACACACTCTGTTAAACCATATTTACAAAATCTTGACTACACTTAAGATGGCCTGCTCTTTTTCCTACAAATATGGCTGACCTGATTCTGATAAACAGGCTGTGCTGGCTATCAAGCTGGGATTTCTGTGTTGCCATTGCAGCCCTCTTGGGCGTGTGCAAGTTTTATGCCTTATCTGTCAGCAAGAGAAGAAACCCTGCAACTCCTATCTGAGAAATGATCTTGCACATATTCTTACTCCCATGTTACTTCACTTAATGTGCTTTTGCAGTGAAAAAAAGTTTCCTCTTGGATATCTAGAGTATTAGTGCCTTGGTTCTGAAAAGCACCCCAAAGCTGATAAACAGAAATGTGGCTTGTTAAAATGTTTTCTAGTTCCTGGATTCTTGTTACTTTCCTTGACACCCACAGAAGTTACTATAGTATCATTTCCATGTTATAAATTAATATTTAATGGCACTACAACCTTCAAATATGGGCCTGAGTATGAATTTTGAATATGCTTAACTGCTAGGTGGTACTCAGCAAGCTTAGAGTTGGTCTGCTGTGTCACGGCTGCTCTCAGTCTTTACAGGTGCAGAAGCAAAAATGTAGATAATATCATGTACTTTGGAGAATTTTAAAATGATTTGACACACAACATGTAAAAAGGCATAAAATACATGTCACCCTGAACAGTACATAAGTGGTAGATGAAATGATTCATCTGGCAATGAACATGATTTGTTAAACATATGCCCTAATTCAACACAGGGTGAGGCTGCACATGCATCAGGAAGGACTATGCAATGATAACCAAGAGTTCCAAACTATCAATAGACTAGCATAGTGAGTGTCTTTTAACATTATAAGAGTTGGCTAAAGTCTCTAGTGTACACTGCGGGCACTCTGGGAACCAGAAGTTGCTGTCTGGGCATTTCCTTTTATGATGATTTCAGAAAAGAGAAGGAGGAACATTGTCTTTGACCACACACATTTTGAAGTGCCAGCCATTCATTTATGTTCACCTTTTATTAAGGGTCATTTGCTTTTAACGTTGGTGGGAGGAGCCTTACAATATGACTGTCAGGTTTAGAACAAGAATATTTGATAATAGCCTTATCTACCTGCCACAAATAATGAGCAATGGAATGTGAAATCTCTGATTTCCTTAGTTCATTTTTCAGAAGATTTTGGAGAAGTGAATTTAAATTAATAGAAAATCAAATATATCATTTTCAAAAATTTAACTTACAAAAATCTACTTATATGGGAAATCATTTTTCTACTCTGACAGATCAGATTGTATGTTTTTTTTTTGTTTTTTTTTTTTTACATTTGCACATCTTTTTGTAGATACTGAACATCCCATCCAGGAAAGAAGGCTAATTATTTCCTACAGACTGTTGTCAAAATGTCTTTATTCTGGGATAGAGAGGGTGTGATTCTGGAGTAGAGCTTCTCAGATCCTACACCCACTTCCCATTTTTATTTGTGTCTGCTCATTGATGCTTCTGAAAAACAAGTCTATCAATGGGAAAAGGTAAGTCTTGTGTCTGCATCTTGATATGAATCTTGAAGAAGTATAAAAGTACCCATTTTCTGCTTGCAAAGGTAAATTCATAATTAAAGTCTATTTCTTTGCAGATCATATATTGATAGGTTTACAAATGATCAGTGAGAACAGCTAAAAATTAAATGCATATCAAGAATTGAATGATTGTATACCCAAGTTAATAAATTCCAGTGACATATATTAAATTTCTAGGGTTAAGGTGTTAGTCAACTTACTATGTTAGTTATTTTTTAAAAAACTTAGCTCACAAATAGTAAGATATCTCAAAAGATTAGGATAGTTGCTGTCAAGCCTCTTGACGAGTTCAATTCTCAGGACCCATATTGTAGAAGGAAATAGCTAACTTCCACAAGTGGCAAGGGTGCACACATGCACACACACACAAAATAAGTAAATAGATAAATAAACAAAATAATTCACTGACTATAACTTTTAAAAAGTAGGCTTGTAAATGTTAAATTGTGCTCTAAAGAGTAAGGTAAAAACATGCCAAACAAAGTTCCAATAAAATTAGAGTCTTGAATTGATCAATAGCTAAAATATAAGGAGTTTTAGCCTTAAGTCAGGAGATAATGAATTGTCTTTCTGAAATTCATCATATACTGACTAACATTACATAACTTATCTGTGTATAACCTACTTTTTAGACACTCTCAATATATTATTCTTGTTGCAAGAAGTTTTTGTTGTTTTTTTTTTTTTGGTTTTTTTAGACAGGGTTTCTCTGTGTAGCTTTGCGCCTTTCCTGGAGCTCACTTGGTAGCCCAGGCTGGCCTCGAACTCACAGAGATCCGCCTGCCTCTGCCTCCCGAGTGCTGGGATTAAAGGTGTGCACCACCACCACCCGGCTGCAAGAAGATTTTTTTAAAAAGAAAGAAAGAAAGAAAAAATACTTGTATCAAGGCTGTGTGAGGCAACCCAGTAGGAGGAAAAGCATACCCACTCTCAATGTTAAGAGTCCCACAAAAATCTCAAGCTAAACAAACACAGAATGTATGCAGAGGACCTAGCATAGACCCATGCAGGCTTCCTGATTGCTGCTTCAAGCTGCTTCAGTCTCTGTGAGCCCCTATGAGCCCTGCTTGGTATATGGGCCTAGTCTTATTGCATCGTGTTTTGCCATGTTTGGTTGACAGCCCTGGAAAGCCAGCTCTTTTCTGAAGGAAATGGAGGAGCAGTTTTTCTGGGGGAGAAGGGATGTGATGGGGTATTGAGAGGAATGGAATGAGGAAGGGTTGGGGGGGAGTAGACTTGGAGGAGTGGAGGCTGCAGTCAGGATATACTGTATGAGAGAAGAATAAATGAAAAAAAAAGACTTGCAACATTGATTTCAAAATATGAGAGTTGTCATTTCTGTAACATTTCTAGGAAATGATTTTAGAATAATTAAAATGATTAAATTTAGAATAATTAAAATAATTAAAAATGATTTTTAAAAATCAATGGAATACTACTCAGCAGAGAAAAACAATGACATCATGAGGTTTGCAGGCAAATGGAGGGATCTAGAAAAAATCATCCTGAGTGAGGTAACCCAGACTCAGAAAGACAAACATGGTATGTACTCACTCATAGGAGAACACTAGATGTGGAGCAAGGATGACTGGATGGCTACTCACATCACAGGGAGGCTACCTGGAAAACAGGACCCCAAGAAAGACACGGGGATCGCCCAATGACAGAGAAATGAATGAGATCTCCATGAACAGCCTGGTCATAAGTGGGGGAAATGAAGGGCGAGGGTCGAGGGAAAGAGAGCTTGGGGGAGCGGGAGACCCCAGATGGATCAACAACAGAGAGGGAGAACAAGGAATAGGAGAACATGATGAATGAGGACCACATGAGAATAGGAAGAGGAAAGGTGCTAGAGAGGCCCACAGAAATCCACAAGGATACCCCCACAGTGGACTGCTGGCAATGGTTGAGAGACA
The DNA here is from genome assembly GCA_902168405.1 of Peromyscus aztecus. Taxonomy (NCBI): domain Eukaryota; kingdom Metazoa; phylum Chordata; class Mammalia; order Rodentia; family Cricetidae; genus Peromyscus; species Peromyscus aztecus. The sequence goes on from CABHPQ010159949.1 coordinate 28,832, forward strand.
GCCAGAACTGACCCACTCTGGTGACGGGATGGCCAAATACCCTAATTGTCGTGCTAGAAACCTCATCCAATGACTGAGGGATCTGGAAGCAGAGATCCACGGCTAGGCCCCGGGCGGAACTCCGGGAGTCCAATTGGCGAGAAAGGGGAGGATCTCTATGAGCGAGAATTCTTGAGACCAGGGTTGGATAAAGCACAGGGACAAATAGCCAAATGAATGGAAACACATGAATTATGAACCAATGGCTGAGGGGCCCCCAACTGGATCAGGCCCTCTGAATGGGTGAGACAGTTGATTGGCTTGAACTGTTTAGGAGGCATCCAGGCAGTGGGACTGGGTCCTGTGCTCATTGCATGAGTTGGCTGTTTGAAACCTAGGGCTTATGCAGGGTCGCTTGGCTCGGCCTGGGAGGAGGGGACTGGCCCTGCCTGGACTGAGTCTACCAGGTTGATCTCAGTCCTCGGGGGAGGCTTTGCCCTGGAGGGAGTGGGAATGGGGAGTGAGCTGGGGGGAAGGGGAGGGGGCCAGGAGGGGGGAGAACAAGGGAATCCGTGACTGATATGTGGAACTGAATGGTATTGTAAAATAAAATAAGAAGAAAAAAAGAAAAAAAAAGGTTTACACAGATTATAATCAGAGTGAGATTGTAGAACATGGACACCACTTAGCTCTCACGGGAATATCATTGGCTGGAAAAAAGAGATATAAATTAATATTTACCAAGTCAAATATATTTAATGGAATAGATAAACTGCCATGGGCTAGGAATATGGCTCAATAACTAAGGCACTGCCATATAAGCATGAGGAATGATGTTTAGAACCTCAGAAATCTATGTAAATGCCAGGCTGGCATAGTTGCCTACCTGTAATTCCAGCCTCAGAGACAGTATATACTTTGAACAATCTGACTGGCAAGACTAACCATATCAGTGAATTTGGCTAAGACATCCTAACTCAATGAATAAGGTAGAAGAACTATGGAGGGTGAATCCTGACATCCACCTTGGACTACCTCCTGCAGGCACAGCCACACATACACTTGTGCCCCCCCCCCCCATACACATACACCACACAAACCCACATGAAAAATGGAAAAAGATGAGTGGACTGTTGGGAAGTTTTGATAAGTATGAAAATTAGAAGAAACAGCCTTTTAAAATTTACTGAGAAATGTTTTCTTTCTAGCCATTACTAAATGGAATGAGTAAGTTTACAGTGTCATATGCCTCTTGGTAATGTCTGTAAAGAGAGCCAGCTGCTGCTGCTGATAAAACAGGAGAACTTATTTTGGAGCACTATGTCAAAAACCTTCATACATAGTACATCCTCCTGAATCCTCATTTACACAGCAGCAGCCACACACCCTGTCTGCAAAGTTCTATAAAAATCTGTATTAAACAGATAAAGAAACAAAAAAAATCTCAAAGTTTGTTTGCAAGTTTACTAAAGATATTAATTGATTTCAGTATTTGACACCTGGCACTCTGGATTTTATAGCTCACATTTTTTTGACCTCTATGTTGTTACCCAATTAACTTCAAATGACCTTCAACACCCAGTTTAGCACTAATCAGAAAATGACCTGGTATAGCTAATAATGGAAGATGTTATCAGGCTCTTTCATGGGCAACACTAAATAAATGTGCACTTTATTTAGTGCAATGTTATTTCATGTCCCAACTTAAAATGTATTTCCTTTTGCCTAATTAATATTAGTTAATATTTTAATACTAATATTTTCATGAGGCAAAAGTCTGCACCTGTTAGCAACATGTCATGTTTGGGGTGGGTTCACCTTTTCCCATCACTTCCTGGGCATCTTGGAGCAGTGAACAGTTGCTGAGGGAAGATTTTCTCAGTGGTGTAGCTAGTAAAAGGATGCTCATGCTCCCATGTATAAGCTCTTACCCATTTTCCTTTAAGCAACTCTAATAAAACGTACTAGGTCACGAAAAGAAAACATTACAAGAAAAGAAAGAAGATGAGTTGGAAAGAGGAAGGTGCTGTGGGATAATGCTTTTGTACACTGGTTTAGTAAAATGCTGATTGGTCAGTAGCCAGGCAGGAAGTATAGGTGGGATAAATAGACAAGGAGAATTCTGGGAAGAGGAAGGCTGAGTCAAGATTCACCAGCCAGATACAGAGGAAGCAAGATGTGAAGGCAGAACTGAGAAAAGGTACCAAGCCACGTGGCTAAACATAAATAAGAATTATGGGTTAATTTAAATGTAAGGGCTAGTCAGTAATAAGCCTGAGCTAATGGCCATACAGTTTATAAGTAATATAACCCTCTGTGTGTTTACTTGGGTCTGAGTGGCTGCAGGACCAACCAGGACACAGGAAAACTTTAGCTACAAATGGTGCCAACACAGGTGGCAAGAATTTCTACCAAAAACCTGAGAAAGCTTTAAAAAAGTGTTCTAAAATGGAGTCAAGAGCAGTTTCCTAGTTGAGTCTCCCAGGAAAGAGACACCATAGCCTGCAGGCTTGAGCCACTCTATGGCAGGTTCATGGCATGTGGACTCGACCTGCAGATGGCAGATTCCTCCTATGGTACACAGAGGCATCTCCAAGCCACACATTATGCTGAGTGGTGGATTTAGCTTTTGCTAGTACAAACAAACAAACAAAAAAGGAAAGAAAGAAAAGGTTTTTGGGCTACACACTGCTGGATGGAAGCATAGACCCACTGATTCACAGAGTCAGAGGTGAGCATGGTTCCCCCAGAGCTGGTGGTAAACATAGTTCCACCATGTTAAGCTGAGGTAGGTGGAGCCAGCAGCCAAAGCTGCCATTTCAGTCCTAGTCATGCTGCAATTTAAAGCAATAGATTCACAATAAGACAGGTTCAGATGGGATAAACCCTAAAGAGTTTACAATGTGTGTAAAAATGCATGTAGGCTTGGAAGAGAGAAGAAAAGAAATATAGATAGATATATAAAGAAATAAATAAATTTAAAAAATAAAGACATCCGCTGGACTGGCTGGGACACAGGAAAACTTCAGCTATAGGATGGTGATTACTGGGGTGGGAGGGAGATAAAAGAGAATCATAGGGGTATATTCAAAATACATTACATACACAAAGCATTATAGGGCTGTAACCAAGTATTAAGTATGATTAATATTTGCTGATGAAGACTTTTTAAACATATAGATTATGGATGACTTATATATCTGCTATGGGATGTCTTTCTGTATGCTATGAATATATGTTGCTCTGATTGATTGATAAATAAAATGCTGACTGGCCAGCAGCCAGGCAGGAAGCATAGGTGAGAAAAAGCAGCCTAGGAGAATGCTGGGAAGAGAAAAGGAGTCAGGAGTTGCCAGCCAGACACAGATGAAGCAAGATGACAAGGCAAAACTGAGAAAAGTAACCAAGCCACATGACTAAACATAAATAAAAATTACAGTAACTATTGAAAAGATAAAGCACTCAAATTGAAAGAGAACACTCATGAAATATTCCATTTTGTCATTATGAATAAATTTCTTTGAACCTCTGCAAGCCAAAAAGCAATAAACACATGATTTTATGAAAGAAACTATAATTTTGTAGGTGAGGAGTGCCATATGTGAATCATATTGAGCACTGCAGGACAGTTTTAATTGCTTGATAAAAGTCCTTGATTCAGATTGTTATTAAGGTCATGTAGTGCATATAACTGAAAACAAGCACATTTGTAGCAGTTTTATTATTCTTCAATAAAATTTAGGATTTGTAATTAGGTTTTCAATAATTTAATCCATTGTGCAGTTGGCATTCAATTCTGTCAGGACTTTTTAAACCATGGAATGACCACCTTGGGTGTTGCCACTAAGAGTCATCAGAGAGTAATGTCATTTTACAAAGTCATAGACCTATCATTCTGCAAATTTCATCTTTCCAGAGATGTCTGATTAAAACTGAAGATGGAAATGATTTCTGAATGTTATCAATGTGGTAAATTGTCTTCCTGCCAATGTTTGTCATTTAAAATATGATTTCATCAACACTGAAAGTCAATTTTCCTAAGAACCTTGGACCAAGCAAGATTACCAAGTGCCTTCATACTAATTCCAGGAGGGAAAGGATGCAAGTCCCAGGCATTTTTTTGAGAGCTTTAATTTTGTGTTTTTCTTTTTGAATTTATGGATCAGTTGACAATCATTTCATAGAAAACAAAACTAATATTCTTTAAAAATGCAAATTATCTGCATGCTGCAGGATTTGGGGAGGTTAGTCCTACTTAAAATGCATGAAAACTTCCAGCACATTATTACTAGAACCTTGATGGAATTTAATATAATTTTACAAAACTATGCACAGAGAGAAATGACGACAGATTTGGGATCAGGAGACAGATTTCCAACATTGTTCATTACAAGCCAATTTTGATCTCTTCTGCAAGATAATTAATCCACCTGGGAATCAAATCTATTATCATAAAATGAGAAATTAATATATCACCTATGTCACAGAGCTGTACATAGATTACATGGATATATATATATATATATATATATATATGAACAACTTTTTAGTATAAAACAAATCTGTATAGCCATTAATCACAATTAAGTCCTTGTTTCTGATATTGCTTGATATCCTGGGAAATCATTGAAAACAGTCCAATAGAAGAAGTTATTTGCTCATACCCAAGATAAAGTTGCTTTAAGTCTTAGATCTTTATGTCTTGAAATTTGGATATCAGAAGTTATTTCAATTAACCACTCTCTTCCATTACTTTCCCACCATTGTTGGCCTTATACCTGAGACCATCCAGAATAAATGAATTCTACTCACACTAGTGATAATTCTAGGCATTACTGGAGAAAGGAGAGAAAATAATACAAAGATTCATGGTAGTCAAATTTTTGCATTGATTTGCAAATTCTCATTGTGTGACTGAAAATATGTAGTCTAGTCAACCTAACACATTGTCTGGTGCAGGCTAAAGAAGACCAGCAAAGTCAAGCATCAGGAGATAGGAATCCCTTAAAGAGTTCTTCAGACGTAGCTAGTGAGTATGCAGAAGGAACAAATCAGGAGAATGGAGAGGAAAAAGAGGACACACAAAACTGATGATACATATTCATCTCTGGGGATGTTTCTGTGGTGAAGCAGTGAGCTGTCGCACTGGAAGCCAGAGATTCTATTTCAGAAACACTGGCAGACATCTGGTGGGAGCATGTGAGGGATGTGGTGGGAAGACAGGGTGTTCTGTGATTTTTTATCTTGGCAACGATGCTTTGTCTGTAAGCACTATTTTGGAGCATTGCTATCTGTTCTTGTGTTACGCTTGTATCTTTGTCATTAGAATCTTCCACCGCAGTTGGTGTTTGTATCATTTGTGGCCCATCTTTATAACCTAATCTGGTACATGTTCCCTTAAGTCTCCTATTTGAAGAGTGCATTTGCATGGTCACAGAATTTGTGGGAGGAATATAAAATAACATAAAGTTGAAGTAATCCTAAGAGATACAGCCCTAAATAAAGCCTCAAGATCCTTTTGTTGCTTCAACCATTTGTCTGCTTTATGCTGGTTTCAGAAGCATACATACATAAAAATCCCTCCAAAATATAGAACCATACATCTTTAATGCTAAACTAACCAACATATAAGTAAAGTCCTATCATAAAAGGCATTCCTTCAAAGGAGAATCTATGTAGCTTAATGTTCGAAGAAATAAAAGCAAACAAACCAGAATAGAATAAAACAAGCAAACAAGCAAAGAAAAAGATCAAATCTGAAGACTCAGAGACACACTTACTCCCTCACACAGAAATCCCATAAAAACATAAATCCAGAAACCATGATATATACACAAAGGACTTGTAATGAAAAAAAAAATCCACAAAGTATTATGAGAAAAAGAACTTTCAAAAATTTGACTTAGTTCATTTTCTGTTGGCCATCTACTTAAGGACTGGCCTTAAGACTAGTTTGTATACTCAATGAGGCTCTGTTGAAGAAAAATAATTTTTTCATTTGCAAGTGATTATCAATTGGATACTGCTCCTGGTTTAGGGATTCTGTGATGGTTCTTGGGGGATTGTCTCCAGTGTTAGGCTATTGAGAAAGGTAATTCTTGTCTTCTCTGTTAGATGGGTATAAAACTGGAACTCTTAGTTATCTGAGCAGATGACCTAAGCAGTCAGTCATTTCAAATATTTCCATCTAAGGTACCCTATACCCAATCTTGAGTCTCTTAGGGTCCACTGACATATGTATTATCTGTGCTAAAACATGCATTACTTGGAAAAATTCCTGCTTTATTTTTCTGCCCAGTTATTACTCTTCTCTCCATTTTAGGTTAAAGGATATTGTCTACTTTCACTGCAGAACATAGCTCTGTGGTGAAGTTTTATTGTTTGAAATAGTCTTTCCAAATTCTTACTAATTTCTTCTGTTTTCACATTGAAGTCTAAGGGTGTGGCACCCTGGTATTACTAAACCACAGGCACTTCAAATGTCTGCTCTTGTATCTATGACAGCAATCATTCCCTTATTAAATTCACTTAACTGTTTCCACCTGAAGGTAATTTATGGTTTTGATGAAACCTTAAGTGAATAACCAAGTACTTAATTTGGGACACAAGGAACCAAGCTGTTACAATCTATTATGATTGACTAAGTCAATGTTCCTTTGTTATGAAGAGGCAGCATGACCATGGCAACTCTTACAAAGGAAAGCATTTACTTGGGGCTTGCTTATAGTTCAGAGGTTTAATCCATTATTGTGATGACAGGGATTAAGAGGGAAGCAGATAGACATGGTGCTGGAGATGTCAAGAGTTCTCCATCCTGATCCACAGACATGAGGAAGAGAGAGAACTACTGGGCTTGGCTTGGTCTTCTGAAATCCCAAACCCCACCTCCAGTGACACACTTCCTCTTACAAGACCACTAATATCACTTAAGTAGCTCCACTCCCTAATGACCAAGCATTCAAATATTTGTGTCTGTGGGGGCCATTCCTATTCAAACCTGGTAGTGATTTACCTGGATATTTGAAGCAAAGTGACTTGGATGACAGCTACTTAAAAGATTACAAATATTTATAATATGTTTTGTGTAGTAGGTACCATGATAGACAACTTTTGAGAATGTTCAAAAGTTAATTGCTATCTTGTTATTTACAATACTGTTAATTATCGGTGTTTCTAATAGTCATAGTTACGCTTCAACCTTCTTTCAAAATATAACCAAAGATTAAAATTAGTATGTCAGTGCTTGCTTTTCTACAATAATCCTACAATTTGTTATAGACTTTTTAAGAGAAATACTAGTTAAGATGTTTTAAGTTCACTATTTTCTTCAATTCTTTATTATTTTCATATGTACCCAACTCCATGCCCTTTCTTTTTCTCCTTCTTTATAAAACAAAGAGGTAAACAAGGAAATCAAACAAAATATAAACAAAACCCAAGAAACATACACACACACACATACAGAGAGAGAGAGAGAGAGAGAGAGAGAGAGAGAGAGAGAGAGAGAGAGAGAACAAACCCCACAAAACTTCAAAGATAAATTTAAATTCTTGGTTAAGGGTAACAGCTCAGCTCGTGTCTACTTATCCATCTCAGTGGATGGGACCCTGACTGGATTGAATTGTGCAGGCTATGTGTATGCTGTTACAGATTCTGTGAGTTAATATATGTTGATACATACATGAACAGTCCTGTTGTTTCTTGAAGACACTATTTCTTTGGAGTCATCTAGCCCCCTGACCTTTATGATCTTTCTGCTTCCTCTTTTGCATATTACCAAGGATATCAATTGCTCTACACAAACTGATGGTAAGGCCCTATTGCTGAGGACAACACTACATAGTTCATTGAACACAGAGAAGCTCAGTGAGATGTGTAACCAGAGGCTTCACCCCTACTGACTAGTGTTCATGGTACTAAAAGATATTCTGCATGCTAATAGAGGAGAAAAGTAACCATCCACCAAGCTTCAAACCCCAGAATCTACAAAGGTCACTTGCCTGCAGGATCTACTGCTGCAATAGTGGCACAGATCTCATAGGAGTTAACAACCACTCTGATTGGATTTAAGACACATACCACGAGATCGAACTCTGAAACTCCTCATTTAGCCAAGAATCTGAGGCTGGCATTTATTTAAATCCTATTTTATACTTTGACGGTAACTACCATTACCCTCAACTATCTCCTTCCTCCTCTCTCCTTCACAAATATGATCATGACATATATTATACATGTATTGTGATGTATATGTTTATAAAATTTTCAAAGAATATGCTAAAAATAATGTCTTAAGAGAGTATAAAGGTGAACTATTGAGTCATTTGAGGCAAAGCATTTAATACTTACAGTTGAACATGATGTGTTTTTCTCAGTTCTAGCAGGAGTTATAGCTATGCACAGCCTAGTCTTTCCCAGGTTCTCATGATGAGTCATTGGATAATGTTGACTTTTTATGTTTTAATCTAAAATAGAGTAAATTAGTCTGATTTTCTAGCTATTTTACTAGTCTGTTATTTCTAAATAATCTGCATTGATTGAGGTGAATCTGGAAAATAAAGTCCTACTGCCCTGGAAACTTTCTAAAATATTAATTTTAAAGGCTCAAATTGAGAAAAGTTAAACTGAAGAAGAAAAAGCCATGGATTTCTTCTGAATTTCACTCCTAACTAGATGTGTGACTTGGATTCAACTTTACTATTAGTTTTTAATTGAAATAGAAACACACCAGTTTCGCCTTTCCTTCCTCCAACTGCTTCCAGCTAGCCTCCCTCAAATCTATGCCATGTCTCCCTCACTGTCAGGTTCTAAGCCTCTTTTTCTTTGATTATAAACCTGCACAATTCCTTAACTATATGCCTAACCTTATCCTGATACCCACAGGTAAGTGTAGCTATCACCTTCTTCAAACAAGTTTCTGTTTATAGCAAAGAGAGATCACTGCAGAACACCACAACTGGATACAATACAGATATCAGTGCATCACAGGGAACCCAGCTCCAATAGGTAAATTTACTGTTATTTTCATGCCTTGCTTCCCACATTCTTCTGCGAAGGGTGATTAGATATATCTTTAAAAGAATCAACCATGGGTTGCTTTATCATACATGGGTCTTTATCATACATCCTTCATTAACAGAAGTAGTTAACAATATTCTCCTCAGTTGAACATCTGCATGGCTTTCTCTAGACTCTATGTCTATAAGTTTTCAACGAAGTTCATTCAGTGTATATTAAGACATTTTCTTCTGATCCTGTGTTAGATATCTGTGGTATACAATTTCCTTATAAATACTTGAATATTTCCCATTAATTATGAACTAACTATATATGACATTATAATGGGAAGAATCATTTCAGAAAATATCTTTTTTTCAACATGGGCTTAATGCACACAAATCCTGAGCTCAATCTCTAGCACCACAAAGGAAAAGACCAATGATTAAATAACTCAAATAATACTTATTTTTACAAAATGAGATAGGCATATACATAGCATGAAGAAAAAGTTCTGATATTCACTATGGCAAAATTTATGAGACATTTCTATCATACTCATGTCTGGATCTTATCCTTTTTGATAACTTTTGAAATTGGTAAACTGTGAAAACATTCTAAAAATAAGGATTGCTCACTAATATGGTGGATATAAAAGAAAAAACTCTCTTGATCATAGAAATGAATGACAAGAAAACACAAGGACAGTATTAGCAAAATACATGGTGAATAACACTAAGCCTGTGAGTATTGACCACTGTTAGTACTGGCTTTGTACTAACATAGAGCGCTGTTAATACAAATATATTTGTATACTAGTAAAGATGATCAACTTTAGGATTAGGTAATTCTGGATTAAATGTGAGTTATAATGTTAATTGTTCCATAAATATATTACTTAAACATTATGACTAAGTATCTTCATTCAATAAAAGGTGTACAAATATCTTACAAAGAATTTTTATGAGGAGCCATGACTATGGCTCCATGTGATTCACAACAGTGCCTGGAACATTTCAACAACACAGCACATATTACTTTTAAGGAAATTTTATAGAATGAATAAATGAGTTTTCCATTGAGAACATGGCTTCAGAAGAAGGGAAAAAATAGAGGCAGGAGAATTTTGATTTTCTGTAGTGAGACAATCTCAAAGGAGGAATGAATAAAATGGACCAGATCTGAGAGGGCAAGAGCCTCTATTGTGGATGTTATCAGAAATGTTCAATATGTATGAGTTCTCTGCAACTATTGTTAAACTCAGAATTAAAAACAGCTTCTGAAACCAAGAAGTACTACATCAAAAGGGATCATTAATTGCAAAGTGGAAAAAAGTCAAGCACTATAGTATTGTTGAGCAGGTGAGTGAACCCACCTGGAGGTGCATATAATTGCCAATCTTTTACCACTTACTTCAAATAATGGGGTATTAATTATATACTGATTTGAATTTATGAAAAGTTCTCAGGAAAAGAAAAAGTTCCCATTGAGACTCCAATTTCCTTAGGTTTTAGAATTCCACTGAGTTTTCTCCTCAAAAGGAAGAATGTTTTCTAAATAAACAAATATTTTTGTGGGTGGTATGACACCTTCATGTCATAATAATATTGCAGTGTAATAAAAAAGAGGAGGAAATAAGTGCTGATAAATTGATGCTCTAGTTATTTGTCCTAATACTATGCTTATATTGTATTGGTACACAAAGAACATTTTTGGTTCTAATTTGTATATCCAAGAAGTAAAACCAAATCAAACAAAACAGTTTGTATCAACCACAATTCTGAAGGGGCGTCCCATGGATAAAAGACTTAATTAGACTCCTAAAGACCCATGAACAGACCATGGTGAAAGCAATTTAAAAGGCTGAGTGTACTTTACATTCGTTGTTCAGGCACCCTCGTGGCAGGGACAGATGCATGCTTTGTAACCACCAGCTAGACTCCATCTCTGCTCACCCATTCCAAACTTCTAAGTATAAGATTCCAGTGTGGGATGCAGAAAATTTTACAGCTGGTATATTCAGACCTATAAAACCATTTTTTACTTGCTTTTGCTATGCAATAAAGATTGAATAAAACTTTCCAAACTCCTTTTGATGGGATCTCTTGAACATTTTCCTTGCAAGTGAAGGATTTATACAAGGGGATATTTTGTCTCCTGATGCTTGCCAAAGCATTTATGCAGAGGCACAGTCTTTGGCTTATGTTAAAAAGAGATTTCAGAGAAACAGAAATATAAAGTGTGTCATCTATAGGAAGATTTGTAGACCAATTTTGATTGAATAGTTTGGGAAAGTATTCTAGAAACTTTCGGTGTGTGAAAAGCTTTAAAGTCATATATACTTTAGTCTAAACTAAAAATTCTATATAAAAGGGAATACTTAGATATACCTATAGCCCTTATTCTCAGTGATTCTTAAGAATATCACACATTGCTATTAATTGCAGCTACCAGGCTGTATTAAATATCTGTTAAATTTTAAAAATCAGAAATTTTTGAAATAGTCACTTAGTTCTTTTAAGTGAAACATCTTTTTAATTAAAATACTTAAATTAAAATGTGCTAAAATACTTGGTAGCCTCAAAAGGATTTGTTAAGTTGAACATAGCTTTGTGGCTATATTTTGACATTGCAATATACAAATATTTCAGGCAGGCATGATGTCATCATGGACATGCATGAACTACTTTCATTATTAAAAATTCTTAAATATATTTATTCTTTGGGACATTTTGTTTGTTTATTATTTTGTTGGGTTTTTTTTTGCAATGGTTCTTCTTATTGGACTGTTGAAAAAAAAAATCTACTCCTGAATTATCTCAAGTACAATTATCAGAATTCAACACTATCACACACATTTGCCATTTTAAACACTTGTTATATTTGTACTTTTTGTATAATGCTGTTTTTAATTCTCTATGAACCTCATACAATGTATTTTGATCATATTTATCCTTCTATTTCCAACTTCTCTCATACACCCAACTTTAGCTACTCAACTTTATGTTCTCCCTCCTCATCTCTTTTCTTCTTCTCTCCCTCCCTCCCACTTCCTTCTGCTGTGGGATGGTCTGTATGTCAAATTGCTCTGATTGGTCAATAAATAAAACACTGATTGGTCAGTGGCCAGGCAGGAAGTATAGGTGGGACTAACAGAGAGGAGAATTAAGTGAACAGGAAGCTGAGTGAGAGACACTGCCAGCTGCCACCATGACAAGCAGCATGTGAAGACGCCGGTAAGCCACGAGCCACATGGCAAGGTATAGATTTATAGAAATGGATTAATTTAAGATATAAGGACAGTTAGCAAGAAGCCTGCCATGGCCATACAGTTTGTAAGTAATATAAGTCTCTGTGTGTTTACTTTGTTGGGTCTGAGCGGCTGCGGGACTGGCGGGGGAGAGAGATTTGTCCTGACCGTGGGCCAGGCAGGACTGGAGAAAACTCTAGCTACATCCTTCTTCTTATTCTCTCCCTGTATCTCCCCGCTTCCTCTTCCTCACCCATGGGGTCCAGTCTGTGTCACCTGACCACTTCCAATCATGGGCTCTGTAGTGAAGTATGGTCAACATACCAAGGGCCACACTGCTGAAGACAGCTAATTTTAATTGTCTCTTCCAGAAGCTCTTTAGCAAGGGGTGAGGATTCCTATTCAACTGCTCTCTTCCATGTTTGATTATGTCTGGTTTGAGTTTATGCAATCTTATGCAATTGCAATGAGTTCATATATGAACCCTTCCTGCTGTGTCAGGAAAGCACTGTTTCCTTGAAATCATCTACCTCTTCTGGCATTTACAATCTTTCTGCCCCCCTTTTTCATAGGTCACTCAGCCTTGAGAGTAGGGCTTTGACATAGATATCCCATTAAGAACAGAGCACTTTGAAGTCTCCTGTTCTCTAAACATTGACCAGTTGCAGGTCATCTGAAAGAAGTTTCTCTGATGTTTAAACAGAGAGGATGAGATGACAATATACAGGAGAGAACATTAAGAGGAGTAAATAACACTAGAGATCTTTTGAAAAATTCATAGAGAATCCTATTACTATAGAAACCATATACATCCATCTTCAACCTACAGGCCTAGAATATCTGACAGACTTTTCTATGAAGCAAGAATTTTGAAGGACTGTCCTACTTTGTCTTGGCAAAGTTTGGCAGTCACATTCTTTTGTGTCCTGCTTGTCCAGTTTGGACAGCATACTGTCAACAGTCAAGCACAGGGCAATTTCTTGCCCAATGTCTAACTTTGTCATAAACAAAAGTGAACTCCATATGGAGGCTCTTCTATGCCCATCAACCTTTTTTTGAAGTAAATTGGTGCTGCCAGAATAGACCTGTCTCACTGTCATGATAAGCCTTATGTTATTAAAACATCTTAAATGTCATGTTCTGCAGATCTCTGAAGTGTTTGAAGATGATAAATTTATTTAAAATGTATCTGTTTGTTCTTGAAAATGTACCTAACAGG